>JALGBA010002070.1:0-22500 GCA_023970755.1 Azemiops feae
TCCTCCTCCTCCTCCTCCCTCCTCCTCCTCCTCCTCCTCCTCCTCCTCCTTCTTCTCTCCTCCTCCTCCTCCTCCTCCTGAGTCTGACTTCAAGGAATATCAAGGAATAGTTTGACCTTGAAAGAATGAAGTGAGGAAGTGAGGAAGAGTTGTAAAGAATAAGGAAGGGGATTTTGATGGAAATGCAAGAAGTGTTACCTAGACAGAAGAGGTGGATTTTTTTTTTTAAGTCCAAAGCAATGAAATAATATTTTTTTTTGTCTTATCATGTAGTTGATTTTCTAGTTGGTCTACCAAGCAGAAGTGACAGGTGACGTCAGAACATTTCTCCAAATTGCGCAAGGAAGAAACTTAATGTTTCTTTGCAGTTGTCATATCCCCTTACCAAGTACTTCAACATACAGAATATAAAAGAACAGACCTGGAAGGGACTTTGGAGATCTTCTAGTCCAACTCTCTCTGCTCAAGCAGGAAACCCTATACCATTTCAGACAACCTTTTGTGTAGGCAGGTTGTTCCACTGATTAATTAACAGAATAACAGAGTTGAAAGGGACCTTGGAGGTCATCTAGTCCAACCTCCCGCTCAGGCAGGAAACCCTATACCATTTCAGACAAATGGCTGTCCAGTCTCTTCTTAAAAACTTCCAGCGTTGGAGCATTCACAACTTCTGGAGGCAGGTTGTTCCACTGATTAATTGTTCTAACTGTCAGGAAAGTTCTTCTTAGTTCCAGGTTGCTTCTCTCTTTGGTTAGTTTCCATCTGTTGCTTCTTGTCCTGCCTTCAGGTGCTTTGGAGAACAGCTTCACTCCCTCTTCTTTGTGGCAACCCCTGAGATATTTGTTCAAGTGTTCTTTATTTATCTGAGAACTGAGACTTTCGGAATAATTCCTTCAAGCCAGTTACATGTTGTACACCCTTTATTTCTGATATTTAGAAAGAGTGAACATGTTAACCCCAACATTCTTAAGTAGGAAAATCAACAAATTTCTTTGGGTGTCCAACTGCTCAATCACTCATGTTCTTTTTTTCCTCTTTTCCCATTTCTTTTCCTTTACTTCTCAAGATAACAGGAGCAAATAAATACAGATTTTCATCTCCATCAAGGGGATATGCAACATTTGATTGAACAGGAGAGGGAAATAATAAGATAGGCAGAAACAAGTTACAAGGAAAAAAAATGGAGAAGAGGAGAGAGAATGTACTCAGCTGATCAAATCTTTCATTCCCAAGCAGAAATAATTACAGTCATGGTCAGTGGGGATGTTTTGACAATTTTACAATGGCAATGCAGCAAGTTTGTTTCAACAAGATTTGATATTCCGGACCAAGCACACTAGCCCAGTTTTTCAGGCATTGCCTATAATTGTTGTTACATTTTTAGATATGATGCTGTACTAAAATGTAAAAAAAGGAAATCTGTAAAAAGTTGTGGAGGAGCAGGAGGAAGAGGAGGAGGAGGACTAAGGAATAGAATAGAATAGAATAGAATAGAATAGAATAGAATAGAATAGAATAGAATAGAATAGAATAGAATAGAATAGAATAGAATAGAATAGAGCTGGAAGGGACCATGGAGGTCTTCTAGTCCATCCCCATGCTCAAACAGGAGAACCTATACAATCTCAGACAAGTGACTGTCCAGTCTCTTCTTCAAAATCTCCAGTGATGGAGCTCCCACAATTTCTAGAGGCAAGCTGTTCCACTGATTGTCCTCACTGTCAGGAAGTTTCTCCTTAATTCCAGGTTGCTTCGCTCTTTGATCAGTTTCCAACCATTGTTTCTCATCCTTCCCTCTGGTGCTCTGGTGAACAACCTGCCCCCCTCTGCCTTGTGGCAGCCCCTCAGATACTGGAACACTGCTATCATGTCTCCCCTGTTTCTTCTTTTCTTTGGACTAGCCAAACCCAAGTTCCGCAGCTGTTCTTCATACATTTTGGTCTCCAGGCCTTTGATTATCTTAGTTGCTCTTCTCTGATTTTTTTTCCAAACTCTCAACATCATTTTTGTGATATGGTGACCAAAACTGGCTGCAGTATTTCAGGTGTAGTCTTACTAGGGTTTTATAAAGCGGTACTAATACTTCACGGAGAAGGAGAAGGAGAAGGAGAAGGAGAAGGTTTGACTTGGAGTCAATCACCAGGAGATGGTGAATTCCAGTCCCATCTTAGGCATGAAAGCTGACCGGGTGACTTTGGGCCAATCACCAGGAGATAGTGAGTTCTAGTCCCACCTTAGGCATGAAAGCCGGCTGGGTGACTTTGGGCCAATCAGCAGGAGACTGTGTGTTGAAAAAAAACTAACCACAAAGATATGGCATATGAATAGAAGTTTGAACTAGCTTGAAGGAATCAAGTAACCTTTACTGAACAAAGCACATCTGTTGTCCACTGATTGATCATGTAGAAAAACTTTTTGTAGAAAAACAGACAAAAGAAGATCAAGAGTTGAAGCTCATTTGGCTACACATTCGCAATCTGCTATTTTTTTATTTTCTTTTTTAAAAAGACAAGTTCAAAAGTATCAAGAAAATACAGATTGTGTGAAGGTGAATGCATATTTAAATTTCTCTTTTATGTTAATGATTTTTCATTATTTATTCAACATCCCGCATGCCAAGCTCACTTCAAAGTGACTGTTGAATCAATATCTTTGATCTTGAAGCCAGTGGGCTGTGGGCCACCAGTCGCTAGAATGAGAAATAACCCACTTCTCAAAGGATGGGCAACCATCTACTCCTGCCAACCTCACAGGCGCTTACTGGCAAAACTCAGAAGTGAGGTTGACCAGAATGACGGATAAGTAAAAGGTCATTAATTCCAACCACTTTGTTTCACAGTTCTGCAGTCCCTGTGGTTAAACGATTCTGAAAAACAAAAGAAGCTTCTGGATGAAAGCCTCACTGCAAATTCCACGGGGGCTTGGACTGACTATTAAGCCTGCTGGACCCCATTCTTCATGGGGACTAAGTTTACAATAGTTTCTCCATTGAGCATCTTAAGGGGAAATGGACTGAACACTTGGTGAGCAGGGTTTTACTGTTGTTGAACCTCCAGCTTTTATGCTCTGGGTCTCACTTCAGCTTGAGCTACCCAGCAGATTTTGTTCAGCTTCAAGAAAGGAGGTAGATACAGATGATAGGTAAATGATAGATAGATAGATAGATAGATAGATAGATAGATAGATAGATAGATAGATAGATAGATAGATAGATAGATAGATAGATAGATAGATAGATAGATAGATAGATAGATAGATAGATAGTTAGATAGATAGATAGATAGATAGATAGATAGATAGATAGATAGATAGATAGAGAGAGAGAGAGGAGTAGAGGTAGGTAGGTAAGGAGGTAGGTAGGTAGATAGATAGATAGATAGATAGATAGATAGATAGATAGATAGATAGATAGATAGATAGATAGATAGATAGATAGATAGATAGATAGATAGATAGATAGATAGATAGATAGATACATAGACAGACAGACAGACAGATAAACAGACAGATACACAGACAGACAGACAGACAGACAGACACATGATAGCTTGAAAGGTAGATAGAGAGATACAGATGATAGGTAAATGATAGGTGATGGATGGATGGATGGATAGACAGACAGACAGACAGGTACATGATAGATAGATAGGTGGATAGATATAGGCAGAGGCACAGATGATGGATAAATGATAGAAGATGGATAGATAGATAGATAGATAGATAGATAGATAGATAGATAGATAGATAGATAGATAGATAGATAGATAGATAGAGACAGACAGACAGACAGACAGACAGACAGACAGACAGACAGACAGACAGACAGACAGACAGACAGACAGACAGACAGACAGACAGACAAAAATGGATATCTTTGTCAGAAGGCAAATGAATGTTGATGGAGTTAACAGGAGAAGATTTGATTTGCTGGGACCTGGGTAGAGAAGTAATGGCCAGGGTAAATTGAAATGGGTAGCAATTGAGAGGCTAATATATTGGAGCAAAGGAAGCAAATGGAAAAGCAATAACCTGCACTAGGGGTAAAGAATAGGCAATAAATTAATTGAAGGTAAATTGATGTAGGTTGATTGAGAGGTAAATGGAATTGGGGAAGAAATGAAGCGGAATGACATTTTGAGAGAGAAGTTGAGGCGTAAACTGAGAGCCTTCACTTCTGCTTCCAGACATTTCTCCCCCTTAACTTAAAGAACTGCAACCAAATTCTTATATTATTTTTTTTTCAGGAAAAGGGGATGGAAGGAGCCGTAAAATGTTGACTTCAGGGTCTATGGGCCTCAGTGCAAGAAGCCAATGTTTCTCAACCTTGGCAACTGTATGATGGGTGGAGTTCAACTCCCAGAATTCCCCAGGAACAAGAAGACGTTCCTCGCTGGAAAGATGAAGACGTGCTGCTGAGAATGGGTTGAAAACTGAAAGCCAGATGAACGAATAATATTGCGACATGTCAAAGAGAAGAACATCATTACATCATCATTACACATTTATTTAAATATAGTTAACCGTTAAAGAGATCATGATATAGAAAAGATGCTTGTCTGCCCAAGAAAGAGTGCAGAGAAGAGCAGTGAAGATGATCAGGGGTCTGGAGGCTAAATCAAGTGATGAATGGCTAAGGCAAGGGTAGGCAACTTTGGCTCTTTTATAACTTGTGGACTTCAGCTCCCAGAATTCCTGAGCCAGCATGGCTCAGCTTGGAAACCTCTCCCTTTCCCCTCAGCATGGCTGGCTCAGGAATTCTGGGAGTTGAAGTCCACCAGTCATAAAAGAGCCAAGGTTGCCTACCCCTGGGCTAAGGGAACTAAGTATGTTTAGCCTAATGAAGAGAAGGCTTAATGGGGACATGATAGTATCTTCCAATACTTGAAGGACTGTCATGGGGAAGAGGGTGTCCATTTATTCTCCACAGTGCCTGAGGGCAGGACAAGAAGCAACGGGTGGACGTTCCTCAGAGGGAGATCAACCTGGAAATAAGGAGGAATTTCCTGACAGGGAGAAAGCTTAACCAATGGAACAGCTTGTCTCCTGGAGTTGTGGAAGCCAAGAAAATATTGGGCAACAATTTGGTATAAGGACACATGCCATGGGCAGGGGTTTGGACAAGAAGACTTCCAAGGTCCCTTACAGACCTATAGAATACAGAATAACAGAATTGGAAGAGACATTGAAGGTCTTTTAGTCCAACCCCCTCCTCAGGCAGGAGACATTTCAGACAAATGCTAGTCCAATCTCTTCTTACAAACCTCCAGTGATGGAGCACCCACAAATTCCGGAGGCAAGTCGTTCCACCGATAAATTGTTCTAACTAAATTCTAAATTCCTCCTTCATTCTAGTTTGGATCTTTCCTTGACAGTCACTTGTCTGAAATGATATAGGTTCTCCTGCTTGAGCAGGGGGCTGGATTAGATAGAAGATCTCCAAAGTCCCATTCTATTCTATTCTATTCTATTCTATTCTATTCTATTCTATTCTATTCTATTCTATTCTATTCTATTCTATTCTATTCTATTCTATTCTATTCTATTCTATTCTATTCTATTCTATTCTATTCTCTATTCTACTTACTCTACTCTACTCTATTCTACTCTACACTATTCTACTTATTATTCTATTCTATTCTATTCTATTCTATTCTATTCTATTCTATTCTATTCTATTCTATTCTATTCTATTCTATTCTATTCTATTCTATTCTATTCTATTCTATTCTATTCTATTCTATTCTATTCTTGATTAGTTTCCATGTGTTGCTTGTTGGATGGAAACTAATCGAGAAAAGAGCCTTGAATAGATCTTGATTTTATGTTCTTAGGTCTCTTAGAGCTATATCCAATTAGGTCAGCATCAGACCATAAGAGAAGAGGCTGAAATAGCTCAAGAAACCACACTGCACATTTCTGTTACCTTGTCCTGTTTCCTTTTTCTACCCCAAGCGGTGTTAAGCAAAGCCACCAGAGCACAAATCATATACCTGGGCTGCAAAAGATATCTACTTACCTGGCAGCGAGTTCATTTCAGTTCAGTGAGATGTACTGGTGCGAAGACGGGGACTGAACATTAGAGAAGCAACGGTTTTCTATTTAATGGGTAGATGAACAGGGATATTGGAGAAAGAGGCCACGGGTTTCTCAGGAGGAAACATAGGATGAGCCACCATGATGAAATCTGTGTTGGGCAGTCAAGTATATAATTCAAAGAGACGGCCAACTTCCCATTTCGAAATAGTCCAGAGTATAAATTCAACAGCAAATGCATCTATCAATGGCTACCCTGGGTAAAAAAATAATAATAATGGGCTTAGCCAAAAGCAGGCATTTCAAAAACCTGCGTGCAAAAATATACATGTTAAGAAAAGATACGTAGAAGACGCGTACATCAGTGGTGAGATTCAGCCGGTTCGCGCCACTTTGGTAGAACCAGTAGCTATTTTTTTGTTGCCCAGACCCAGAATGGACTTCCGGAAGCGGCATCCATGCAGAGAACCAGTTGTTCACATATTTGAATCCCACCACTGGATGGATGGATGGATGGATGGATGGATGGATAGATAGATAGATAGATAGATAGATAGATAGATAGATAGATAGATAGATAGATAGATAGATAGATAGATAGATAGATAGATAGATAGATAGATTGATTGATTGATTGATTGATTAGATAGATAATAGATAGATAGATGATAGATAGATAGATAGATAGATAGATAGATAGATAGATAGATAGATAGATAGATAGATAGATAGATAGATAGATAGATAGATAGATAGAGTGAGTGAGTGAGTGAGTGAGTGAGTGAGTGAGTGAGTGAGTGACTGAGTGACTGAGTGACTGAGTGACTGAGTGACTGAGTGACTGAGTGACTGAGTGACTGAGTGACTGAGTGACTGAGTGACTGAGTGGTGAGATTCAGCCAGTTCGCACCACTTCAGCAGAACTGGTAGCTAATTTTTTTGTTGCTCAGACCCAGAATGGACTTCTGGAAGTGGCATCCACGCAGAGAACTGGTTGTTCACCTATTTGAATCCAACCACTGGCATACATGCATGCGTGCATAGGGAGAAGCAGCAGAAGAGGTAGTCCTCGGGTTACAACAGCTCATTCAGTGACTGTTTGAAATGACCACAGCCCTGAAAACAGGGATTTATGATAGATTTTCATACTTAGGATCGTTGCAGCGTCCCCGTGGCGATGCAATCAAAATCCAGACACATGCCAACTGTTTCGTATTTATGTTGGTTACAGTGTCCTGGGGGGTAATGTGACCTTGCGACAAGCAAAGTCGACGCGGGAGCCAGATTCACTTAACAACCGTGTTGCTAACTTAACAACTGCAGTGATTCACTTAACAATTGTGGCAAGAAAAGGGGGCAAAACGAGGCAAAACGTGCTTAACACTCATTTGTTAACTTTTGGTCACCAGTTACCTGTATGCACATAAACTAATCACAAACCAGTGAAGTTGAGCATTTCTGGAGCTGATACAAACCAGCTAAACCCAGGTTTTACTCATGCCTAAGGAGAGAGTCCTGTTTTTCTGACTGGAGACCACATTGTGGTCACGTTGTGGTCACACACACTTCCTTTTTTTGCATAACACGGATAACCCAAAGATGCTTTTTCGCGTTTTTTGTTTCCTTTGAAGACGTTTT
The DNA here is from genome assembly GCA_023970755.1 of Azemiops feae. NCBI lineage: Eukaryota > Metazoa > Chordata > Lepidosauria > Squamata > Viperidae > Azemiops > Azemiops feae. The sequence goes on from JALGBA010002070.1 coordinate 7,672, forward strand.
GCTTCTCATCCCAGAAGCTTCTTCAGCTCTGACTGGATGGTGGGGAAATGGAAGGATTTATACTCCTTGCAGACAGCCAGTCATCTGCATTTTTAGAGGGTTGTTGAGGCCACTTGGAGGTTTATCTGTGTCCTCAGGGTCATCTGTGTAGTGCAAATGGGTGTGGAGCCTTATGGGAACTGTTGAAAGGACCAGATTCAGCAGTCCATCTACATTTAATGACAAAGGCTACTCTTTTGAAGACAGCAAAGTCCACATTCTGGACAGAGAGGACAACTGGTTGGAAAGAGGGGTCCAAGAGGCCATCTAGGTCAAAATTGAACACCCCTCTCTCAACAGAGGGGGAGGGATACACTACCATCTATCTGAAGTCTACAACACAGTTCTTTCAGCAGTTCCAAGAAGGCTCCACAGCCATTTGCACCACTCAGGTGACCCTGAAGACACAGACAAACCTCCAGGTGGCCTCAACGACTCTCTAAAAGAAGGCAAATGACCAGCTGTCTGCAAGGAATATAAATCCTTCCATTCCCCACCATCCAGTCTGAGCTGAAGAAGCTTCTTGGATGAGAAGCAAAATGTCTTCAAAGAAAAAACAAGAAAGTCCCGTTGCCTCGTGAAAAAGCATCTTTGGGGTAACTATGACCTGGATGACTGAGAATCTCCATAGATACCTAACACAGTTACTGGGCTAAACTGGGGTCACATTGATTATGCTAAATGAGTTGTAACAACCCAACCATTGTCATAACATGTTGTAGGAATCAAGCCATCATGTTAGGATTTCAGGGGCATGGCTTGTTCTCCGAACTCCCAAATCGTGGTTTCCTCATCTAAAGTCAGGGTTTTAACGTGTTGTGTGAACCCAACCCTTGAATGCACATGCTGGCAATTCAGAGATAATGTTTAAAGGATATGAGGCAAGCTGAAAAGCAATATATGTGTGTGTGTGTGTTTATGATGCACCCGGTCGGCCCAAATATGGGAAGAAGAAATCTTTTGCCTGTATCAGCCCCAATCTAGGGCTATCCACAGGCAGCAGTCGCTACTGCGATAATCATTGTTGTGTTAAATTTGGATTGCTAACAAAGAGTTAGAGGGAAGCTGATATAGCTATTTCGAGCTCCTTAGCTCTCATCAGCCAGCTACACCCTTCTGAGATTCGAACCTGGGCTGCTTGCACAATAGGCAGCTGTGTTGACCTTTAAGCCACAGGCTCTTTCTCACTTTGCCAGCTGTGTCAGGGAGGGAAGAGACCGGGGGGAGGAGATATGTAAGTGGTTTTTTTTTTTATGATGCACCCGGAATCTCAGAAGGGTGAGTGAGTTTTTCCTCCACTTTATGACCGTCCTTTGCCACAGTTGTTGAAGTGAATCTGGCTTCTTAATGGACTTTGCACGTCAGAATTTTGCAGATCGGGATCCCGTGGCCCTGGGCAATGAACATGTGCCAGGTGCCCAGTCTCTGAATTTTGATCATGTGACCGTGGGGGGTGCTGCGATGGTCATAAGTGTGGAAAACGGTCATACGTCACTTTTTGCAGTAACGTCGTAACTTCAAAACGGTCACTAAAAGCATGGTTGTAAGTCAAGGAATGCCTGTGCTGATGTGGTAGAAACCCATACGGTGGAGATGCAGCTTGTATCTTTTAGAGAGAGAAAGAGACCAAGTAATGGACATCTTTTCACTACCTCTCTCTTCCCCCCCCCCAACAGTCTTCCAAGTATGTAAAAGCATGGAGATTGTTCTTAGGACCTCTTTTTCAACTCTCCTTCTCCTTCTCCCTCTTCTCCTTCTCCTCCTTCTCCTTCCATCCTTCTCCTTCTCCTTCTCCTTCTCCTTCTCCTTCTCCTTCTCCTTCCCCTTCCCCTTCCCCTTCCCCTTCTCCTTCTCCTTCTCCTTCTCCTTCTCCTTCCCCTTCTCTTCCTTCTCCTTCTCCTTCCCCTTCTCCTTCCCCTTCCCCTTCTCCTTCTCCTTCTCCTTCTCCTTCTCCTTCTCCTTCTCCTTCTCCTTCTCCTTCTCCTTCTCCTCTCCTTCTCCTTCTCCTTTCTCCTTCTCCTTCTCCTTCCTTCTCTCCTTCTCTTCCTTCTCCTTCTCCTTCCCCTTCTCCTTCCCCTTCCCCTTCTCCTTCTCCTTCTCCTTCTCCTTCTCCTTCTCCTTCTCCTTCTCCTTCTCCTTCTCCTCCTTCCATCCTTCCCCTTCCCCCCCTCCTCCCTGGCCCAATGAGAATGATGACAGACAGGCCAGCTCTCTATCAGAAGCATGTAACTTCATTAATAAACTTCACTCATCCTTTTGGCCGTTTCAGCAGCTGTCTCCCAGCACTCTTAATGGCCTTGTTTCTGCTCGCACACGCTCGGGTGTCCCAACTGCAGGCTCCAGCGGGCGAACTGGAGAGCTCTAATCGGGGTTAACTCATTTTCTCCCCCTTACAGATAATGAGACTAGTCAGCTGGATTCAGAAACTTGCAGATCCAGTGAAATTTTGCTCCGCTCCGTACAGATGTTAAAACTAATTGACCAGCCACTTGGGAGTCCAGAACGGTATATTTAAAAGAATCAACCAGAGTAAGCCTGATAGAGCAGGCCGTCGTAGCAGGGAGACTGGCAGTCTGTGGGAGCTGGGGTTCAGCCTGGTGTGCTTCTTGTTTGTGGCGCTGAATCGGGAGAGGCCGACTGCCACAGCTTCCTGCCTGCAGAGCAGAGGCGGTGTGCTTGCTTTCTGCTTCCACACTGCCCTCCGCAGCAGTTGTGTGGCCGAACCAAATGCTCAGTGCTGCCGAGGCGAAAGAGCATAAAAAATCACTGATTCTGCATTTACGGGGTCATAAAATCCTGCTTTCTATGTGGAAAAAGCGTTTAACAGTGGACATTTTTAATGTCTCTTCTCAGACAAGTTGCAAGACACAAGGGATCTGGAATAATTACTCAGGATAAAATATTAGGACTAAATGCTTGTCAAGGAAACAGATGGTTCCTCCCCCTTCTCTCTCTCTCTCTCTCTCTCTCTCTCTCTTTTCCCCTCCCCACCAATGTTTTCCAGGCCAAAATGGATGCTTTGTGTTCCTGACAGTTTGACAGTTGACCAAGAGAGGGACATATGATGCTAACTCTAAATGGAAACAAGCAAGGCAAGATAAGAATTGGGCCCTGAGAGGAACAGAAGGCAAAGTATCAGCCAGCCAGTCAATCGTGGTTGAATTATGTAAAACAGAGCTGGCTTCTCCTATGAATACAGAATTTTTGAAGTAGTGGGGGAGAGGTGTATTATAAATACAAACCAACAGAGAAATCTGGTTGTGCAGAAGCTCTGGAGATCATTCTTCCTGCCTGGATCACCTCAGCTTCATCTGCTTGCAAGAGACCTCATGTTTCCTAAGAATAGGATAAGGCCAACCTAGAACTGTACAACTGAACACCAATTAGCAGTCAGAAGTCAGGATGAAAATTCCTTAATTGCACAGCCCATGGATAGACTTCACCATAGTTTCAACTGGGAAATTGTGAGTATTCCAATCTAGACAATACCCCAGTCAAGGAATTAGCAACTCAGACAAATAAGCTAACAGTAAACCACCACCTAATCAAGGAATCACAAGGAATACTCGCACCAACGCTGACAGGACAAGCCATTGTATATACTGTAAACAGGTAGCAAGCCCCACTCTCTTCTAGCACTGTTGATGTTATTCAGTTGGGTAATAAAAGGTCTGCAAGAAAACAACCAAACTCAGAGAGCAGGAAGAACCCCATAGTAGAACTGGAGAAGGCGGAGAGAAAATTGAGGCAGTGGTGTTAATTCATTGTCTGTCTCCAGTTTCATTTAGACGTCCTCTAAGTAAGTTTTACTAGGATGTGTGGGTTACTATTTTGCCTATTTTCCTAAGCCGGTATTTTTGGGTCTCCGGTATTTTGAGATCCACTTGGAATTTTGAGATCATATTGGAAGTATGTTCAAAAGCATTGGCCATAAAATGAGGAAGCTCTTGAAAAGCCAAGCTTCCTTCCCTTCCTTCCTTCCTTCCTTCCTTCCTTCCTTCCTTCCTTCCTTCCTTCCTTCCTTCCTTCCTTCCTTCCCTCTCTCCTTCCTTCCTTCCTTCCTTCCTTTCTTTCTCTCTCTCTCTTTCTTTCTTTCTTTCTTTCTTTCTTTCTTTCTTTCTTTCTTTCTTTCTTTCTCTTTCTTTCTTTCTTTCTTTCTTTCTTTCTTTCTCCCTTTCTTTCTTTCTTTCTTTCTTTCTTTCTCTCTAGGTCACAATTCCAGCCACACCTTTAATTCCAAGAAAACAGATGGTTCCTCCCCCTTCTCTCTCTCTCTCTCTCTCTTTCTCTTTCTCTTTCTTTCTTTCTTTCTTTCTTTCTTTCTTTCTTTCTTTCTTTCTTTCTTTCTTTCTTTCTTTCTTTCTTTCTTTCTCTTTCTTTCTTTCTTTCTTTCTTTCTTTCTTTCTGCTGTACTCAATCCCATTTTTAATTTCTAAAAATGGTGATGAAGAGACCTAAGGCATTCTGGTAAATAAAGGTAATATTAAAACCTGATGCTCTTCTTTGCTTTAAGCCACTTCCAACTTATTACTCATTCCTTGCTTATTGATTAGCATTTTGTGAAAACAATATAAAACAACGGGGATAATGCCAAAGATTTGGTGATCACCAAAGGCCCCAAATTGGTGACCCTAAATTTATAACCGTTTTCAATCAAATTCCAGTGAATTATATTTGTTTTTAGAAAGGGGGGGAAAAAATCAGGAATAAATTCACTTTGTTTGCATTCGTAAACCGTTTTCTGCTCTGCACTTTCTCGTGGGGCTATTGAAAGGCAGTTGACATATGTCTGTCTTTGCAAAGTACTTGGAAAAGGTAGTTGGTGCAAACTGTGGCAGCCAGGTTGCTGTCTGGTGCAAAGTCACAACAGATCCATCACTATTCCAATGGTATCAGCTGCCAGGTTGTTTCCGAAAACTATTCCAAGCTCTCATTTTTATTTTTATTTTTATTTTTTACCAGGAAAGCTTTCAACACTGAAGGCCCAAAGTACTTGAAGAACTGGCCATCTCCCAAAGAAATATCTCGCACCAGTAACCTCTGCGTTGGATTCTTCTCTGTTGTGAAAGTTCTTCTTGGATGGTAGGAGATGCTTCCGTAAATTGAAAGGGCATCAATTAAGCAACAGAATCCCATCCGGATGCTGCTGCATTTCCCATATTAGAAACGTAGAAAACTGGCAGCAAGAAAAAGGCCTAGTGGCCCATCTAGAAGCACGAGGCCGAAGAGACACCAGCCTGAAGATGACGAATGAGACTTCGTCGAAACGTCGCCAAGACACTTCCAATTTTACACGGGAGAAAACCCGAATTACCAAAGACCTACATACAAACACCCGTGAAAACCTCAGAAAACATATATATATATATATATATATATATATATATATATATATATTCTGCAGCTATAGCCTTTGAAAGTGGCTTTGTAAAACAAGACCATCTTGAAGATGGAGGCTTGTGCTGCATATTTCTTTGACTGGTAGATAGAAAAATACAATGACAATGTTTCTGTACATTTCTTATCCGAAACAGCATGGCTGGTACCTCCTAAGAACCCAGCACCATAGCAGAATGCTTAATCTCGCTTTCTTGACGCCTGCAGCAAAGATCCCACTGTAGGTGGTCTTGGAGAATGCATCTCCTGGCAGCAGGATATCCAGAGGGGGAAATGAGTGACGGAAAATTGCTATGATTTCTTCAAAGTATCTCCTGGAGTTTCTGAACTGTACTGCACATAAAAATGGTATTTCTACCCAAGAGAAAGAAAGAGGTATAATGGGCCAGTTTAGCTTCTGGAATACATTAGAAATCTCTGTTTTATTTGGGGAAGTCTGGACAGAGTGAGGCCAGGAAACTTTTTTAGCCAGGGAAAATGAAAAGAAGAAGGAATTGACTTATCCTAAAATCAGGTTTTCAAAAGCTTCTTGGATGGTTCTTCATAGGTCACAATTCCAGCCACGCCTTTCATTCCTATCCATATTCTTCCTGGGGGCAAAGAAGATACTTTGATTAACAGGATGGTGCAGGAGGGAGGACAGGGAAAGGGCCAGGAATCTGAAGGAATATTTTGTAATCCATTTCAAAATATACAGTGAGTTGGCTACCTTTTGGAGTGTTGGCAGACCTGGAATTTTGAGAACATGTGGTGGTGAAGGTCAACAGAAGGTCTACCACAGAGATATTTCTGCCTGCAAATGATTGAACATGTTTGACTAAACCTCTTTTTGACAAATAATGGACGACTGTGGTGGAATGTAGTCTGGATTCCCAGATGGAAAGGCTGCTTTCTACAGGGCAAAGAGGCGAAGGAGCTTGGAAAGTTCGGTCAGTGGAGAGAGGGTTAAAATGGTTCCTCCCTAGCTTTTCCTCACAGTATATCTGTAGCTATACAAATAGTTTCTTGGGTCTGGAAAAACTGATGTCGAACCCAAAAACAACATGTGGGATTCCTTAAGGATAGTTTCCATTATTTTCCTTCAGGTACAGACAGAATAAATGACAATAAAGGTTATCTAATCTAATCTAATCTTGCCAGATCGAAGCAACTATCTATGTAACTATAGATGTAGTCTCATAGTTTAATGAAGAGAAGGACGAGGGGGGACATGATAGCAGTATTCCAATATCTCAGGGGTTGCCACAAAGAAGAGGGAGTCAAGCTATTCTCCAAGGCGCCTGAAGGCAGGACAAGAAGTAATGGATGGAAACTAGTCAAGGAAAGAAGCAACCTGGAACTGAGGAGAAACTTCCTGACAGTTGGAAAAATTAACCAGTGGAACAACTTGCCTCCAGAAGCGGTGAATGCTCCAACACTGGAAGTTTTTAAGAAGAGACTGGACAGCCATTTGTCTGAAATGGTATAGGGTTTCCTGCCTGAGCAGGGGGTTGGACTAGATGACCTCCAAGATCCCTTCCAACTTTATTATTATTATTATTAATACAAGCAGTTGCGGGGTCCTTGATGCTCTCTGAGCATCGTTGTTTTTTGCAGATGTTTCATTACCCAAACTAGGCAACATCATCAGTGCACAAGTAGTTGCATTCAGCAAGATTCTGTCTATAGGTGAAGAACGATCGAAGAAAGTACAGTTAAGTAACTCCACTTGTCATTCTCCACTTGCCTAACTGTGGCTAAGAATACACCTGTATCTTATGTACCTATTAATGTGAATTGCTCAATAAAAAAATAATCTTGTTTTGTTAGACCATACATTTCTCTAGTTCAGATTTTTTTAAAAAAAAAACCACAAATATTTTTCACCGAACTAAGCTCTTCTGCAAAAACAATATCTATAACCTTTTAGTGGCCAATGTTGTCCAAATGTTGTTTTGTTTTCATATTTCTCATTAGAGGAAGACAGACCCTAGTTGGAATTTGCTTAATGCTGTCTTCACACCAGTCTGAAAGGAAGGGTTAGGGTATGCTAACTCATTTATTTGCCCACCAACACAGAAGAATTTAGAAGGGTTACAATGTTGGGTGAAGGTTGGTTTTTATCCCCAATTTACAGCTCAATAGTAGGAAAATACTTTAACTATACAGAAACAACCTGTGAATCAGTTGAAGATGTCACATTTTTATTAAAGCAGCTCTGAACTATTTATTTAAAAGAAGCTTGGAAATTTAGAAATAAGTATTTTTGTAGACTGATGATTATTTCAACATATCATTAAATAATAATAATAATAACAACAACAATAACAATAATAATAACAACAATAACAACAACAATAACAATAACAATAACAGTAACAGTAATAGTAATAGTAATAATAATAATAAGTAGTAGTAGTAGTAGTAGTAGTAGTAGTAGTTGGAAGGGATCTTGGAAGTCATCTAGTCCAACCCCCTGCTCAGCCAGGAAACCCTATACCATTTCAGACAAATGGCTGTCCAGTCTCTTCTTAAAAACTTCCAGTGTTGGAACATTCACAGCTTCTGGAGGCAGGTTGTTCCACTGATTAATTGTTCTAACTGTCAGGAAAATTCTCCTTAGTTCTAGTTTGCTTCTCTCTTTGGTTAGTTTCCATTTGTTGTTTCTTGTCCTGCCTTCAGGTGCTTTGGAGAATAGCTTGACTCCCTCTTTTTTGGGGCAGCCCCTGAGATACTGGAAGGCTGCTATCACATCACCCCTCATCCTTCTCTTCATTAAACTAGACATACCCAATTCTAGCAACCGTTCTTTATATGTTTTAGCCTCCAGTCCCTTAATCATCTTTGTTGCTCTTCTCTGCACTTTTTCCAGAGTCTCAACATCTTTTTTACATCGTGGTGACCATAACTGGATGCAGTATTCCAAGTGTGGCCTTACCAAGGCATTGTAAAGTGGTATTAACACTTCACATGATCTTGATTAGATATAGATATAGATATAGATATAGATATAGATATAGATAGAGATAGAGATAGAGATAGAGATAGAGATAGAGATAGAGATAGAGATAGAGATAGAGATAGAGATAGAGATAGAGATAGAGATAGAGATAGAGATAGAGATAGAGATAGAGATAGATAGAGATAGATAGAGATAGATAGAGATAGAGATAGAGATAGAGATAGATAGAGATAGATAGAGATAGAGATAGAGATAGAGATAGAGATAGAGATAGAGATAGAGATAGAGATAGAGATAGAGATAGAGATAGAGATAGAGATAGAGATAGAGATAGAGATCTAATTTTATTGAGCTTACTGGAGCATAAAATATAAACAAAACTGAAAATACTGGGAAAAAAGGAAAGGGGAAAGAGAGAAGTGTGGAGGAAAGAGGAAAACAGACCCTATACTTACTGTATCATGAGATTTCTGTATCTATAATTATGCAGATAGTTGCAAGATTCTGTCTATAACTTCCAATTCTTTTCGGTGCAATAGAATGAACATAACAACATTACAGACTCAACTTTTTCTTTTGCATCCTCAGTATATACTAGTCATTTCCATAACATACACACGAAAAAGCTGTTGTCTAATCAGTAAATCCCAAAAATCAAAGTTTCATTTTCTTTTCTATCTTAAGCACAAAATCCAGAAGCGGCTTCCAAATAGGAACACAGTCAGATGTAGCCTTCCCTTTAATTAAAATCAGTCAATTTGGCCCCCTCCGTTAGTTCCATCCGTGTCTCCAACCGTTCTTTCATTGTGGGAAGGAATCTAGAGTATCTTTTCATTTTTGGGGCATAAAGCGTTCTTGCCGCTGTCAACAGGTAGAACGACAAAGTTTCCAAACTTTTCTTCAAGTCCTTTTTTTGTCCATTAAGCTCAGAAGAAAAGTCAGGCTTTCTTTAGATAACCTTCTTTAGAAGTTCTTTAGAAATCAGCCAAATAGTTCCTTTAGATTCTAAACTTTAGAAGCTGCAAGAAGTAATGTAAGATGCATGATTTTCTACTGGGATCCAAGTACATTTCAGAACTGCAATAGAGTCCTGATCATTATAATCCAATTCAAGACCCCAAAATTTGTTCCATAGTAGAGTCCGCAGCCTACTGGAGTGAGCACCACAAAACATATTACATACGGTACGTGCAGTTGAACTCTTTCTTCCAGCCAACCCATTACCAAGCCCAGCTGGTCTTTTCAAGGCACTCTTGAAAGATCTCTTGAGTTCAACTTCTTCATACCTTTAAATTCCTGGTGTTTGTATTAATTAATATACCTGATGGAGGATCAGAGGCTGAAAGAATCAGCAGCGTGCTTATCGGTTTTCTCCATTGCTGCCGAGTGAGCAGAAATAGTGACCTTCCTTGTCCCTGAGGCTACTGTTGCACATTTGACACTGTCCTAGTTTTTAGGTAGCAATTTTTCACGCTGATGAGTCACCAGGGATTAGGAGAGAAAGGGGGAGAGGGAGAGAGAGCAAAAATCCTTTCACACGGCACATTAGACCTTTACATGAGTTAACCTAGAGTGCGACAACTTCAGCTTATATATCCTACTGAAGATGAGAAACTTCTGTTCCTTGAAAATCTCGGGGCTTTGTTTCATTCTTTTAAAGGAGTTCCCCATGAAGAAATTTACACACGGAGTTCAAATTGATGCTTTGCGGAATGTTTCATTCTCATTTACGAAGTCTACAATGATCTTACACTTACATTTAGGCAGGAAAAACCAAAGGAACAAATACAGATTGGGCAAGACCTGGCTGAAAAAACAGCAACTGTGAGAGGGACCTTGGAGCCCTGGTGGACGATCACTTGACCATGAGCCAGCAGTGTGCAGCAGCAGCCAAAAAAGCTAATACAATCCTGGGTTGTATAAACAGAGGCATAGAATCAAGATCACGCGAAGTACTAGTACCACTTTATAAAGCCCTAGTAAGACCACACCTCGAATACTACAGCCAATTTTGGTCACCATATCACAAAAAAAGATGTTAAGAGTCTGGGAAAAATTCAGAGAAGAGCAACTAAGATGATCAAAGGCCTGGAGACCAAAACGTACAAAGAACGGCTGCGGGACTTGGGTTTGGTCAGTCTAAAGAAAAGAAGAAATAGGGGAGACATGATAGCAGTGTTCCAGTATCTGAGGGGCTGACACAAGGCACAGGGAGACAGATTGTTCACCAGAGCACCAAAGGGAAGGACAAGAAACAATGGTTGGAAACTGACCAAAGAGAGAAGCAACCTGGAATTAAGGAGAAACTTCCTGACAGTGAGAACAATCAACCAGTGGAACAGCTTACCCCCAGAAATCGTGGACGCTCCATCGCTGGAAGTTTTTAAAAAGAGACTGGACAATCACCTGTCTGAGATGGTATAGGTCCTCCTGCTTGAGCAGGGGGCTGGACTAGAAGACCTCCAAGGTCCCTTCCAGCTCTATTCTATTCTGAATTCTGAATCACAGAAAGGTGTTTTGATGACCATCCAAGTCTTTGATCTTTGATGTCAACATTTCCTGGTGATGCCACCCGGGAAGGAATCTTAAATACCTGGTGAAAACTTGTTAGATAAAGTTTAACCTAAACTAGCTGAAATTGAATCCAAGACGGACATTGAACATAAAAGATCAGGAGTTGTTCATTTGTTTTAGTCAATGTTTTATACTTATATGGGCCAGGAGTATAATGATAAAAAACATAAACTTTCTCCATTCATCTGTGGTGACATATTCTTCTTCTTTCTTCTTTCTTGGCCAAATGTGATTGGACACAAAAGGCATTTGTCTCCGGTGCATACGCTCTCAGTGAGCAGTACATACAACCAACAAAGTGATAAATCATAAGATACAATCATAAATCGTAAGATACAACCAACAGATAGACCGGGGTAGGCAACCTTGGCTCTTTTATGACTTGTGGACTTCAACTCCCAGAATTCCTGAGCCAGCCATGCTGAGGGGAAAGGGAGAGGTTTCCAAGCTGAGCCATGCTGGCTCAGGAATTCTGGGAGTTGAAGTCCACAAGCAGGGGTCTTCAAACCTGGCCCTTTTATGACTCGTGGACTTCAACTCCCAGAATTCCTGAGCCAGCATGGCTCAGCTTGGAAACTTCTCCCTTTCCCCTCAGCATGGCTGGCTCAGGAATTCTGGGAGTTGAAGTCCACAAGTCATAAAAGAGCCAAGGTTGCCTGCCCCTGAGATAGACATAAGATACTCTTTCGGAAGGCCTTGAAGACGTGGTTCTGCCAGTGGGCCTGGGGAACCCAGAGCCCATTAAATGGCTGGTATGAATGTGTGTTGTTGCCAGGGTAGGGGGGTTAAACAAATAAATACCAATAAGAGAAGGCAACAGGAAAGATGAGAAGGTTAACAGTAATACAGTCCTACTACATGGTCAGATATCCTTAGGTATAAGACAGTGCTGTGGGAATTAGGTATTTAGCAGAGTGATGGCAGTTGTTTTGACATGCAATGCCCTCTAGCAGTGTCCTGAGGGAAGAAGTTAAAACAGTTTATGTCCAGGATGTGAGGGGACTTTGTAGAGTTGTCTATAGAGATTCTCAGTCATCCAAGTCGTGGTTGTCCCAAAGGTGCTTTTTCAAGAGGCAACTGGACTTTCTTTGTTTTTCCTTGAAGTTGTTTGGCTTCTCATCCAAGGAGCTTCTTCAGCGCAGGATGAGAAGCAAAATGCCTTCAAGGAAAAACAAAGAAAGTACAGTAGCCTCTTGAAAAAGCACCTTTGGGACTTTGTACAGTCCAATGTTCCAGAACTCAACTCTTTATACAGAATTATACAGAATAACAGAGGTGGAAGGGACCTTGGAGGTCTTCTAGTCCAACTCCCTGTTCAAGCACGAGACCCTTTACCATTTTAGGCAAGAGATTGTCCAGTCCCTTCTTAAAATCCTCCAGTGTCGGCACACCCACAACTTCTGGGGGCAGGTTGTTCCACTGGTTGATTGTTCTTACTGTCAGGAAATTTCTCCTTAGTTCTAGATTGTTTCTCCCTTTGATCAGTTTCCATCCATTGCTTCTTGTCCTGCCTTCAGGTGCTTTGGAGAATAGCTTGACTCCCTCTTCTTTGGGGCAGCCCCTGAGATATTGGAACACTGCTATCCTGTCCCCCCTCGTCCTTCTCTTCATTAAACTAGACATGCCCAATTCCAGCAACCGTTCCTTATATGTTTTGGCCTCCAATCCCCTAATCATCTTTGCTGCTCTTCTCTGTACTCTTTCTAGAGTCTCAACATCTTTTTTACATCGTGGTGACCAAAACTGGATGCAGGATTCCAAGTGTGGCCTTATTACCAAGGCATTGTAAAGTGGTATTAATACTTCACCTGATCTTGATTCTATCCCTCTGTTAATGCAGCCTAACACTGTGTTGGCTTTCTTTGGCAGCTGCAGCCACGATTTAATCTTTTTAAATACTTTTGGCCTGGATGATTGAGTCTTCATTTATTTTAATAAACATCCTGATTGTTTGGTTGGGGTAGGGTCTAGCATGTTAAATTTCTTTTTTTTCCCCCTCAACTTTCCTCTGCCATAATTCAGTTGTCATCATATCACCTTGCTCTCTGTTCTAATTTCTCATCCAAGAAAGCACAAAACGAATCCATTAGGAGACCGTAAGTGGGAAAAAAAAAATATGATGAGTTTTCCTAACACAGTATGCAATGGGGAGAGATTGTGATTGACGATTACGTGGCGGTATTTGAATAGCTGGCCATTAACTGGAGGTGTCCTCATCACTCTGATGGTAATTATATCTTCTTGGTTTTTCCCAATGGGAAGATACAACGCTCCCAAGGCAGGACATTTTGGGGGGGGGAAACACAACACCATCCAGGTGATATCAGGATGGCTTTGACTTGCCCAATTCGACAACTTGCAAAGTGCACACCTCTGCAATATGGTAATGGCTCTTTAGTTTTGGGGGAACTGGATAGAGGGCAAATAAATGTTTCTCGCAAATGGAGTTGGCAGAAGAATGTCATTCTCTTGGTGTAATTATCCCTCACGTTAAGTGGGCCTGGAGTTTCGCAGAGTACATTTCTGTGAGCTATTATGTAAATGACTTTCAAAACTCACCATGGGGTTGTGGAAAAGATCTTGCAGAGAGATAATGCTCTTCCCCACCTCCTCTCCTCTTCTCTGTCTCTCTCTCTCTCTCTGTGTCTCTCTCAATCTCTCTCTTCCCAGTTTTGGTCACCACGATGTAAAAAAAAAAGATGTTGAGACTCTCGAAAGAGTACATGGAAGAGCAGCAAAGATAATTAGAGGGCTGGAGGCTAAAACGTATAAGGAACGGTTGCTGGAATTGGGTATGTCTAGTTTAATGAAGAGAAGGACGAGGGGGGACATGATAGCAGTGTTCCAATATCTCAGGGGCTGCCCCAAAGAAGAGGGAGTCAAGCTATTCTACAAAGCGCCTGAAGGCAGGACAAGAAGCAACAGATGGAAACTAATCAAGGAGAGAAGCAACCTGGAACTAAGGAGAAATTTCCTGACACTTAGAACAATTAATCAGTGGGACAACCTGCCTCCAGCAGTTGTGAATGCTCCAACACTCTGGGTCTTTAAACTTGGCCCTTTTATGACTTGTGGACTTCAACTCCCAGAATACCTCAGCCAGGCATGCTGGCTGAGGAATTCTGGGAGTTGAAGTCCACAAGTCATAAAAGGCCAAGTTTGAAGACCCCTGCTCTACGTTTTTAAGAAGAGACTGGACAGCCACGTCTGAAATGTTATAGGGTTTTCTGCCTGAGCAGGGGGTTGGACTAGAAGACCTCCAAGGTGCCTTCCAACTTAATAATAATAATAATAATAATAATAATAATAATAATAATAATAATAATAATAATAATAATAATAATAATAATAATAATAATAATAATAATAATAATAATAGTTGTTGTTATTATTATTGTTGTTATTATTATTGTTATTGTTGTTGTTGTTGTTATTATTATTATTATTATTTTCACATGGCCTTTAAAAGAGAGGAGAAAGAGAAGGGAATAATTGCTTTAGATTTCTATTAATTAATCCATCGTTTTGCTGACGCCTTTCAGTTTGGCAATCAAGCGAGGAAACACAAACAAGGAAGGACAAGGCAGACCAGAAAGTGGGGCACCCCTAAAACAATCCATCTCATTTCCCACAACGTTCTCCAGGCCCATCCCACCTCCCCCACTAATCTTTTTAAAGCCAAGCGTTAACAATCTGACCGACGTAATCACCACCTTATCATTCTTTTGGCATTTTCATTGCAGTTCTATTTTCTTGTTTAAGAGAAGCTTGCTGTGCATCCCATCAACACTTTAGATTCATTAGTGTTCATGAAAAACTCAATTTGCATTCTCTCCCCACCCCCCAAAAAAGAACACTGCATACAGCCTGATGGCATT
>JALGBA010002070.1:27500-32500 GCA_023970755.1 Azemiops feae
CCCCCCCCCCCTTGTTCCAAATCTCGCAAATACCACTTTGATTTTTTCCAGGAATTGGATTTTTTTGTTAGCTGACACAGACTAGCCTTTCTCTGAGCACATAAATATACAAAATAAATAAGTAAATATAACATTCTAGGAAGTTATCATTCAGTTGATTGATTACGTACCATCATGTTTTCGGTTCTGAAGAACTGAAGAAGTTCCTTGGATGACAAAGAGAAATATTTTCTGAAGAAAACAAACCAAGAAAGTCCAGTTGCCTTGTGGGGAAAAAGACACCTTTGGACAACCATGACCTGGATTATTGAAAATCTCCATAGTCATCAACCTGGATTTGTTCTTGAACCTTGGAATCTCCTATTGCACACCTAAGCAAGGGACAATCACTAAACACTTGGACTTTAGCCAAAGACAAGTTTAGCCACTTGAAAAAAAGGACTTGATTGGCCATCTTTATTTTGTGAATAACAGAGTTGGAAAGGATCTTGGAGGTCATCTAGTCCAACCCCCTGCACATGCAGGAGACCCTATAGTATTCCAGACAAGTAGCTTTCCAATCTCTTCTTAAAATCCTCCAGTGATGGAGAAGCCACAGTTTCTGGAGGCAGGTTGTTCCACTGGTTAATTGTCCTCACTGTCAGGCAATTTCTCCTTAGTTCTAGGTTGCTTCTCTTCTTGATCAGTTTCCATCCATCATTTTCTTGTCTTGCTGAAGTATATTCTTGTTTCGCTGAAGGATAGATTTCTGGTGGACTGGATTTGCATACAAAAGTCTTGAAGGGGGAAGTGGTACTTAGGCGTTCTTTGCCTATTTCTGGAAGATAAACTACTAAAGAACGACAAGTGATTGTGAAACTGACGGGAAATGAAAAAGAAAGAGGAATTGAAAGGAAGAGACAGAGTCTAGTGAAATGGAAATCTTGTAGCATTTGACAGCTATTCCTCAATTCTTCCCAGAGGATAAAGTCACCTGGGGGAAACAAAAGAAGGGGGACCGTTAAACTAGAGCTTTTTTTTTTTTTCAGGAGTCTTCAAAGCTCCTACAAGTTTGTAAGGAAGAGCAAGAGGTGTCAGAACACAAAACCAAAACTGCAGTTGACAATTCCGTTAGAGTGGTTATTGTAGTGTCCAGGACAGGAAAAGTGGCCCATTCTGTAGAACAAGTTGATCCAAAAAGATCTAGATTATAATTGATTTATGTAGTCACTAAATGAATGTCCATGACTCTCATCTCTGGGCTATTTTTTTTTTCAAACTCATCAAAATCCATCATAGTGCTTCTACTCAGTGATACGCTGAGGTTTTCTAGTAAAAAAAAAACCAAAAACTGGTCACAGGGTTAAAGTTACAGCTATAACTCAGCCATTTTAATGAAGAGAAGGACCAGGGGTGACAGGATAGCAGTCTTCCAATATCTCAGGGGTTGCCACAAAGAAGAGGGAGTCAAGCTATTCTCCAAAGCACCTGAAGGCAGGACAAGAAGCAACGGATGGAAACTCATCAAGGAGAGAAGCAACCTGGAATTAAGGAGAAGCTTCCTAACAGAGAGAACAATTAAAAAGGTGGAACAACCTGCCTCCAGAAGTTGTGGGTGCTCCAACACTGGAAGTTTTTAAGAAGAGATTGGACAACCATTTGTCTGAAATGGTATAGGGTTTTCTGCCTGAGCAGAGAGCTCCAAGGTCCCTTCCAGCTCTATTCTATTCTATTCTATTCTATTCTATTCTATTCTATTCTATTCTATTCTATTCTATTCTATTCTATTCTATTCTATTCTATTCTATTCTATTCTATTCTATTCTATTCTATTCTATTCTATTCTATTCTATTCTATTCTATTCTATTCTATTCTATTCTATTCTATTCTATTCTATTCTATTCTATTCTATTATTTTCTATTCTATTCTATTCCAAAATTGCTGAAAATTGGTCAGCTTTTGCCATTCCGTTGTAGATTTATTTGTGTGGTTTGAGATCAGCCCACATCCATAGAATCATCAACTCATGGATGAAGGTTTGGATATTTCCTTGCAGGATTTGCTGGTTCAGTCAGAATCTACTGACCACTCTCTGATTGTGAGCCTTCCAGGTTTTCTGCCCACAAAAAAAAAGAGTCCCAGATCCTCATACTGCTATCTGTCTGCTTCATATGCTTTTATTGGAATGTGATGTTTCGTTTGCTCCCAATACATCATTTCTTATTAATGCCAAAATGTTCTACTTTCATCACATCTGCCCACAGAGCGTTATTCCAAAGTCTGCTGGGTCATCCAAGTGATCCTTGGCAAGCTTGGGATGGGTTGCAATGTCTTTTTATGGACAACAGTGGCTTTTATCCTTGTTTGTTCTCTTTGTTTCATTCATTTGATTTTGATTCTGCTTTTCCCCCAGAGGCAACTGAAAAAATCCGCTCTGCTTATACTTTAACTGTTAAGTCTGCCAAGATACCAACTGTCCTCCTCCTTCTCTCCCCCATCCTTCTCCTCCTCCTCCTCTTCTCTCCCATCCTTCTCCTCCTCCTCCTCCTCCTCTTCTCTCCCATCCTTCTCCTCCTCCTCCTCCTCCTCCTTTCTCCTTTCTCCTTTCCTTTTCTTCTTCTCCTCTTCCTCTCCCCATCCTCCTCCTCCTCTCCCCATCCTCCTTCTCCTTTCTCCTTCTCCTTTCCTTTGCTCCTTCTCCTTCTCTTCTTCTTCTCTCCATCCTCCTCCTCCTCCTCTCCCTATCCTTCTCCTCCTTCTTCTCCTTTCTCCTTCTCCTTCTCTTCCTCCTCTCCCCATCCTCCTCCTCCTCTCTCGCTTCCTTCTCCTCCTCCTTCTCCTTTCTCCTTCTCCTTCTCCCTCCTCCCTCCTTCCTTCTCCCTTCTTCCCCTTCCCCTTCCCCTTCCCCTTCTTCTCTTTGTCCTCTTTCTCCTTCTGAAAACTTCTGTCCTTTTTCTTTTTTCTTTTGCTGTACGTATGACAGAGATTTGATTTTGCTGGGGAAGATGCCATTTTTTACAATAAGTCTGCTGGTCTTTCTATGATTGTTTTGCACTGTCCTCAACAGAGCAAATGGAACAATGACATCTCCACAATGCAAGCCCTGACATTATTCTCCCCGGCTAGGATAACATCAGTTTGCATAGCCCCATTGTTATCAGCAGGCGGCAGGTATGTCAACAACAGAAAGAGATTTGATTTAAGGAAGGTTAACAATCGATGGTTTAAGGGGGGGAGCCTATTAAAAATAAATGTTGGGCTACTTGCAAGTCACTACTTTTATCTCCTTCAAAGTCTGTCATTTCAACATCTGACAAAATGGGGGAGGAGAAATCCTGGTGTTTGCTGGCTCTTGCTGGACCTTACTTCTAAATAAGCAAAAATATTAATACGTACTGTATGTATATGGCAGAGGTTGAAACTCAAGTACTTTGGCCACCTAATGAGAAGGAAGGACTCACTGGAGAAGAGCCTGATGCTGGGAAAGATTGAGGGCAATAGAAGAAGGGGACAACAGAGAATGAGGTGGCTGGATGGAGTCACTGAAGCAGTAGGTGTGAGCTTAAATGGACTCCAGAAGATGGTAGAGGACAGGAAGGCCTGGAGGAACATTGTCCATGGGGTCGCGATGGGTCGGACATGACTTCGCAACTGACAACAACAATATGGCAGAGGCAGACATATAAAGAACGGAAAGGATCAATTTATAGAATAGCCAACAAGGAGAGTTTTATCCCCCGTGCCACCAGTCTGCTAAACAACTCATTCCCAGAACATTGTCAAACTACCTAATAGGGCTGCATTACTATTATCCTTCTCATCTTTTCTATTACCCATTCCTTATCTTCTTATGACTATAACTTTGTTGCTTGTTATGATTTATATTGATTATTTTATTTAGTATCCTAGTATGATTCATGCTGATTGCTTATTTAGTATCCTATGATCATCACTGAGTGTTGTTGTACCTCCTGATTTATGAGAAATGTATTTTATGATTATGATCATGATTTATCACTTGTTGCTTGTATGTACACTGAGAGCTTATGCACCAGAGACAAATTCCTTGTGTGTCCAGTCACCCTTGGCCAATAGTTCTAGTTCTAGTTCTAGTTCTAGTTCTAGTTCTAGTTCTAGTTCTAGTTCTAGTTCTAGTTCTAGTTCTAGTTCTAGTTCTAGTTCTAGTTCTAGTTCTAGTTCTAGTTCTGTGAGTGCCGCACAGTGGTGGGGGAAGCAGGTCTGTATTATCATTCCATTTTTCTGGTGGGAATTTGGAAAAATAGAAGAGGAAAAAACTACTCAATGTAAGGCTTGAATATAATTATTCACATAATATTCATGTTTGTTGGGGACAAGATACTGACTCTGTAAACTGCTTAGACTAGGGCAGTAAAGCACTATGAAGCAGTATATAGGTCTAAGTACTATCACCATCACTGTCTGTCTGTCTGTCTGTCTGTCTGTCTGTCTGTCTGTCTGTCTGTCTGTCTGTCTGTCTGTCTGTCTGTCTGTCTGTCTGTCTGTCTGTCTGTCTGTCTGTCTATCTATCTATCTATCTAATCTGCCACGGTGGCACGGTGCTTAGAATGCAGTATCGCAGGCTGACTCTGCCCATTGCCAGCAATTTGATCCTGACCAGCTCAAGGTTGACTCAGCCTTCCATCCTTCCGAGGTTGGTCAAATGAGGACCCAGATTGTTGGTGGGCAAGATGCTGACTCTGCATTCCAATCCTTTCCCTCCCCTCTCCCGAGTCCACTGGCAAGCTGAGAAGCAATAATTGTCGCACCAGAAGGGGAAAAAAAAAACGTGTTTCAGAACTTGACACTGCCTCTGGTCCAGATATAGTCTTGTAGAAATTCCCTTAGCTAATGTCCAGAATCCATAAGAAAAGGAAAGAATAACGGGGCAGATGCATGTTGAAGGATTTGCTCAGAGATATATCGTAGGATGGAGCACAGGGATATTGACAGGGAACTCAGCCCATCCATTATTTCTATTGCTTTCTTCCTTAGTTTCAT
>JALGBA010002070.1:35000-40000 GCA_023970755.1 Azemiops feae
TTTCAAGTCCCTGGAAAAGATGCCATTAAAAAAAAAAAGAAGAAGAAGAAGGGAGGGGAGATCACTTACCAAAGGGAGTAAAGAAAAGATTTCACAAAGCTACTTTCCAGCAGGGCTTACGACATAAATAATTCTCTTTAATAAGATCAGACTGTTTTCCTGCAAAGCTCATAGGGGGTGCAGAAATATTTTGGGGAGAAGCATTTTTGCTGCTCCCTGCAGATGAAGACGCTTCTGGCCATGTCCAAGAATGAGGAACTTTTAATAATAATAATAATAATAATAATAATAATAATAATAATAATAATAATAATAATAATAATAATAATAATAATAATAATAATAATAATAATAATAATAATAATAATAATAATAATAATAATAATAATAATAATAAAGTTGTTGTGGAAAAAGTTGTTGAGAATGAGAGGGTGAAGATCTTGTGGGACTTTCGAATACAGACAGATCGCCATTTGGAACACAATACGCCAGATATCACAGTTGTAGAGAACCGAAGCGTACAGCTGATTGATATCGCTGTACCAGGAGATGCCAGAGTCGAAGAAAAAGAACTGGAAAAAATTACGAAATATCGCGACCTGGCCATCGAAACTGCGCGATTATGGATGAAACGTGTAACAGTGGTACCCATTGTCATCGGGGCACTGGGAACTATGTCCAAAAACTTTGCAAAATACATCAAGAAATTGCAGCTTCCTGCAATAACTCCAGCAATGTTACAAAAAACTGTGCTACTCGGAACATCTTATATTTTAAGAAGGTACCTGGTTGACACCTAGGATGCTGGTAGCAACCCGTGTCAACCATCAGCGCCAGCCAATTTGAATGTTCAGTTGACTGAGGTTCATGTTTAATGAATAAAAGATAATAATAATAATAATAATAATAATAATAATAATAATAATGACGACGATGATGATGATGATAATAATAATAATAGTAATAATAGTAATAATAGTAATAATAGTAATAATAGTAATAATAGTAATAATAGTAATAATAATAGTAATAATAAAAAAATTGGAAGGGACCTTGGAGGTCATCAAGTCCAACCCCCTGCTCAGGCAGGAAACCCTATACCATTTCAGACAAATGGCTGTCCAGTCTCTTCTTAAAAACTTCCAGTGTTGGAGCATTCACCGCTTCTGGAGGCAGGTTGTTCCAATGGTTAATTGTTCTAACTGTCAGGAAGTTTCTCCTTAGTTCCAGGTTGCTTCTCTCTTTGATTAGTTTCCATCCATTGCTCCTTGTCCTGCCTTCAGGTGCTTTGGAGAACAGCTTGACTCCCTCTTCTTTGGGGCAACCCCTGAGATATTGGAAGAGTGCTATCATGTCACCCCTAGTCCTTCTCTTCATTAAACTAGACACACTCAATTCCAGCAATGGTTCTTCATAGGTTTTAGCCTCCTGTCCCCTGATCATCTTTGTTGCTCTTCTCTGCACTCTTTCTAGAGTCTCAACATCTTTTTTATATTGTGGTGACCAAAACTGGATGCAGTATTCCAAGTGTGGCTTTACCAAGGGTTAGGGTTAGGGTTAGGGTTCGTTCATTCTTTGATTCATTGATTCATTGATTCATTGATTCCTTTGAATTCCTGCAACCATTTTTCGTATGTTTTAGTCTCCAGTCCCCTGATCATCCTTGTTGCTCTTCTCTGCACTCTTTCTAGAGTCTCAACATCTTTTTTACATCATGGTGACCAAAACTGGATGCAGTATTCCAAGTGTGGCCTTACCAAGGCCTTGTAAAGTGGTATTAACCCTTCACGTGATCTTGATTCTATCCCTCTTGTTAATGCAGCCTAGCATTGTGTTGGCTTTTTTGGCAGCTACAGCACACTGCTGGCTCATATTTAAGTGATTGTTCACTAGGTGCATGAGAAAACTCACTCCTGTGTCACTCATCCAAATGCAATAGCATATTGGACAGTGAGGGCTCCCTGATGCTTTCTGAGCTGGGATGTTTACTTGCAGATGTTTCAATACCCAAAGTAGGTAACATCATCAGCACTAATGGTGTTACCTAGTTTGCGTAATGAAACCAACAAAAAAAAAAAAAAACCAACCAAACTCAGAGAGCACCAAGGTCCTGTCACAGGCTGGGGAAATCAGGCCGTTCAAATGAGTGTAACGATACATTGCAAGTTTAAGCTCTCTACAAGAATCTGACCTACTAACGGTCAAAAGAAATTAGCAGGAGTTAAGAAAGGCATTCAAGGTGGGCTGGACTTACATCTCTTGAGGGCACACAGGGATTCATGACTGATGACACATTTGATTCCCTCCCTCCTGCTCAGCCTAGTCATCTCCAACAGGGCCCCTCATTTCAACCCTGAGCTACGAATATTCTCCTTTATTGATATTGGACAGTGTTCTGTGTCTTAATCACGGGGTATTCCAGGAAAAAGATGATACCTTGGCTGGCTCTCTCTGTGCCTCACCTTACAAATGGTAGTCTGGGTTGTGGACTATATTTGATCTTTCTTGGTGTCACATTTTGAGGAAAACCTAGGGAACACAGAGACATCGACTTTGCAATAAAGGTCTGTATGGTTTTCCCACTAGTAATGTATGGCTGTGAGAGTTGGACCATAAGGAAAGCTGAGTGCCAAAGATTTCATGCTTTCAAATTGTGGTGTTGGAGAAGGCTCTTGAGAGTCCCCTGGACTGCAAGGAGATCCTGTCAGCCAATCCTAAAAGAAATCAGCCATGTTCCTTGGAAGGACAGCTATTGAAGCTGAAGCTCAAATACTTTGACCACAAACGAGAAGAAAGGATTCCTTGGAGAAGACCTTGATGTTGGGAAAGATGGAAAGCAAAAGGAGAAGGGGACAGTAGAGGATGAGATGGTTAGATAGTGTCATCAACACAATGAACATGAATTTGGTCAAACTCTGAAAGACAGCAGAAGACAGGTGGGTGGTATGCTATGGTCCATGGGGTCATAAAGAGTCAGACACAACTTAGCTACTAAACAGCAACAATCTTCAGCAATCATACTGAGTTTCCAGGATAAACTGATTCAGAAGAAAGCAAAGATGTGGCTCTGAGGAAGATCAAATATGGAGCCTTCTATCCGCTGGCATCAATAGCCACTTGTGAAGCTGGTTGCTGGATAGACAGCCAATTGTACCCAATTTGGCAGTATCAATACAGAGAAGCTTGCAAAATGAGAATCGTAAATCTGTTCCTCCTTATGCATCTGCTTCTTTCTAATGATTGCAACTTCTATTGATCTGGAGAATTCATTTCTTGAGTAGCCCAGAGATCACCTCACTGGAACATCAGATCTTCTAGCTTCTGCCTGAAACCACTTTGTCCAATACGTCTTGCATGATGATTTCTTGAATCTGTCCTAGAAGGGGAAGATTTTGAATGGGGTGATTTTGTTCCGAAAAAGCTGGGTCCAGGATGACTCTTCAAAAAAGTTTGCTATTACTTTCTGCAAATCAGAAGCCATCAACTTTGTCCTCGAAGAAGAGATGGCAGAGACAAATTCCTGAATTCCCATGACTTAGAAACCCAAAGAATCCATGAAGTGGGAAGGTCAAGCACACAGATGGTGAAGTTTAAAGAATACTATTCATTTCCTTCAGCCTCTGTATTCAAGAAACAAAAATTGGAATTTGGAAAATGACAACTAGTCAAATATTGTTTTCCAGATGTATGTCAAGTCATACTTGATGTTTCTTTCAGCACTGCTGCTGAGATGCTCTCGATATTGAGATATTTGGAGAGTTGTCTAGATAGACAACTTGCCTTCAGAAGTTGTGGGTGCTCCATCACTGGAGGCTTTCAAAAAGAGATTGGACAATCATTAATCTGAAATGGACTAACTGGGGTTGGACTAGAAGACCTCCAAGATCCCTTCCAACTCCAATATTCTATGTTCTATATGATTGGCTTCAGATATTGCTGAAAATGTTGAATTCCATACAGTGGGATTTCACACATATACATCCGACATGTGCATATAAGCACTTGTGTACATTCATTAAACTCCTGTGTTTACTTCACTTAACACTGAACTTGTTCCTCTGTCTTTGCTATTATTCTGTTCAATTAATTTATACCGTCAGGTCTCATTTTGCATTCTTCATTCTTCGAAAATATTCTTTTTATTGAGATGAGTGATTCAGAAGTTCAACCAATTTTATAGTCCCATGTGCCCAAGCCATCACTAGGGACATAGAACTACCTGTGATCTAAATAAGCCTGAAATTGGATGTTTTGAATGGCAGCTGTGCTACATGAGATATTTGGAGGCCAACTCTCCCAACCTGTGTTGTCTTGTTCCATGCAGAACGTGTTCCAAAATCAGAATGGCATCTACTGACCCTATCACGAATGATCTCCTCACCTGCATTTTGCCATCAGACTAGCTAGTTCCAAGACTGGGCAGTTCCAGTAACATCCCAAAGATGATTTTTCATGAGGCATATATGCAGTACAATGCAGTGAGCCATGTGCAGATCTGGGGAAACAAAACAACCATTTCACAAACACAGGGCACAACATAGGAGAACAAACCCATCAGGACAAGATTCAGCAGTCCATTTACATTTAAAAGACAAAAGCCACTCTTTTGAAGACAGCAAAGTCCACATTTTGGACAGAGAGGACTGCTGGTTTGAAAGAGAGGTCAAAGAGGCCATCTAGGTCAAAACTGAACAGCCCTCTCTCAACAGTGGGGGAGGGATCCAACATCATCTATCTCCAGTCTACAACACAGTCCTTTCAGCAGTTCCAAGAAGGCTCCACACCCATTTGCACCACTCAGGTGACCCTGAGGACACAGGTAAACCTCCAAGTGGCCTCAATGACTCTCTAAAAGAATGCAAATGACCAGCTGTCTGCAAGGAGTATAAATTCTTCCATTCCCCACCATCCAGTCAGAGCTGAAGAAACCTTGGATGAGAAGCGAAACATCTTCAAAGAAAAACAAGAAAGTCCAGTTGCCTCGTGAAAAAGCATCTTTG
>JALGBA010002070.1:45000-55000 GCA_023970755.1 Azemiops feae
GGAATCAAAGGGAAACAATATGCAATCTTGCTGTGAGTGTACCTTTACATCAAGGTAAGATTGATAATTTTGCTTTTAGTGTACCCCTATGCAGTCCTTCATTTACATATCAGAAAGAAACCACCTCATTAAACCTTAGTGTAACCATTTATAAAATGATTTCTCGATCTATTATTTTTTTTTTTACATTTAGATGAGTCTAGTACACATCCATTAACATTGATTCCACTTTAGCGCCGTTCATGTAATGTATTCGGTCATAAACTGGGAAATTTCAGTCCATTGGACTGATTGATTGATTGATTATATGCCATCAAATCAATGTTACCTCTCAGCAGCCATATAAATAAATCTGTCCCTGATTTGGACCTTTCAGTCTTAAAATGATACCGCCTAATTAAACCTATCTGCCTTAATACTTCTCTTCTTTCCAATCACAAAAGGCAAAAAAAAACAACAACCTAGAACTAAGGAGAAACTTCCTGACAGTCAGAACAATTAACCAATGGAACAACCTGCCTCCAGAAGCAGTGAATGCTCCAATACTGGAAGTTTTTAAGAAGAGACTGGACAGCCATTTGTCCGAAATGGTATAGGGTTACCTGCCTGAGCAGAGGGTTGGACTTGATGACCTCCAAGGTCCCTTCCAACTTTATTATTATTATTATTAAATTCATTGTCAATACTAAGGCCAGCAGTTATACTTGTTGTTATAAGCTTGGTCATCTTTATATTTAATCTTAGTGCTATTTTTTTGCTATGCTCCTTGGTTTTTATTACTAGAGCTTGCAGATCATTTATATTTGCAGAGTGCAAAGAAGAGCAACAGGAATGATGAGGCTGAAACATACGAATAATGGATATGGGAATTGGGCACGTCTAGCCTAATGAAAAGGAGGACTAGGGGAGACACGATAGCAGTGTTCCGGTATTTGAGGAGCTCCTACAAAGATGGGGGGGGGTTTTTTCCAACTATTTTCCAAAGCATCAAAAGAGACTGCAAAAAGAGACGGCACAATCATTTATCTGAAATGGTATAGAGTCTCCTGCCTGAGCAGGGGGTTGGACTACAAGACTTTCAAGGTCCCTTCCAACTCTATTATTCTATAATCTATGTTAGTGTTATCAGCATAACCAGGTCTGTCCTTTCCTGTCCTGTCCTGTCCTGTCCTGCTCATTCCATTCCATTCCATTCCATTCCATTCCAGTCCAGTCCAGTCCAGTCCAGTCCAGTCCTCCCCACCCCTCCTGTTCGCTCTCCTCCCCTCCCCATGCTTCCCCATCCTATCCTATCCTATCCTATCCTATCCTATCCTATCCTATCCTATCCTATCCTATCCTATCCTATCCTATCCTATCCTATCCTATCCTATCCTATCCTGGCCTGGCCTGGCCTGGCCTGGCCTATCCATCTATCCTAACGTTTATGCTGCCTTTACTAGCTATCTCTCATACCCAAGGCATGACTAGAACTCACAGTCTCCTGGAGATTGGCTCAAAGTCAGCCAGCTGGTTTTCATGCCTAAAGCAGGACTGGAACTCACTGTCTCCTGGTGATTGGCCCAAAGACACCCAGTTGGCTTTCATGTCAAAAGCAGGACTAGAACTCATAGTTTCTAAAGCAGACCTTAACCACCAAACCAAATTGGCTGATTACCGCCTAGTTGTTATTATTTTTCCCTTCTCCACTTTTAAAGCCATAATCATCTTCTTCCAATCCAGCTTGCTTCAATATATACTGAGCAAATTGACTGACTAACACCATCAAAGGTCTTTCTCCAATCAATGAAGTGCATGGTGATTTCTTTTTTTAAATTGTTTGGCTTTTTCAAACCAATCAATATGCATTAATAATAATGTCTCATCAAACATAGAATAACAGAGTTGGAAGAGACCTTGGAGGTCTTCTAATCCAACCCCCTGCGTGAACAGGAAACCCTATACCATTTCAGGTAAGTGGTTGTCCAGTCTCTTCTTAAAAGCCTCCAGTGATGGAGCACTCACAGCTTCTGGAGGCAGGTTGTTCCACTGGTTAATTGTTCTCACTGTCAGGAAATTTCTCCTTAGTTCCAGATTGCTTCTCTCCTTGGTTAGTTTCCATCCATTGTTTCTCATCTTGCCTTTTGGTACTTTGGAAAATAGTTTGACACACACACACCCTCATCTTTGTAGGAGCCCCTCAAATATTGGAACACTGCCATCACGTTTCAGTCTTTTCTAATTGTAATCTGCAATGGATAGTCTTAAGCATTACTCTGCTACAATGTGAAATTAAGGATATTGTACGATAGATTTAATTAAGTCTGCTGGGTAAGATTGAGGGCAACAGAAGAAGGGGACGGCAGAGAATGAGGTGGCTGGATGGAGTCACTGAAGCAGGAGGCGTGAGCTTCAATGGACTCCAGAAGATGGTGGAGGACAGGAAGGCCTGGAGGAACGTTGTCCATGGGGTCGCAATGGGTCAGACACGACTTCGCAACTAACAACAATAACAACAAAAAGCCTTGCTAAAAATGACACCAAACTGGGTCACTTATGTTGAAAGTGAATGGCACAAATTAATTTTGGCCTTTGAACTATGGTGCTGGAGAAGACTCCTGTGAGTCCCCTGGACTGCAAGGCGATCAAACCGGTCAGTCCTAGAGGAGATCAACCCTGACAGCTCCTTAGAAGGCCAGATCCTGAAGTTGAAACTCAAGTACTTTGGCCACCTAATGAGAAGGAAGGACTCACTGGAGAAGAGCCTAATGCTGGGAAAGATGGAGGGCAATAGAAGAAGGGGACAACAGAGAATGAGGTGGCTGTATGGAGTCACTGAAGCAGGAGGCATGAGCTTAAATGGACTCCAGAAGATGGTAGAGGACAGGAAGGCCTGGAGGAATGTTGTCCATGGGGTCGCGATGGGTCGGACACGACTTCGCAACTAACAACAACAACAACAACAATGTTGGCTGATCTATTCCAGTGTGAGGGCCATTGTATTGTCTGTGTTGTCCTCCAGTGTGGCCCGCTGGCATCCTTTATCTTACCGGTTCCGAATTCAAATATCCTTTGGAAGGCCTTCCTTCTTTTTCCACGTCTGTTTCCACATTCAATATCTTCAGAAATATTGTTGCAGTTCTGTTTCTTGCCTCTTCTAATAACTCTCTGAATTTCTTTATGAAGTTCCTTCGTGTAATCGTTGCTTTTCTTGGCCACAGTTTCCGCTTCTTGGCAATTTCCATAGTTCCGTCTGACACCCAGTTTGCTTTCTTGTGATTCTTCTTCTTTCACAGTCCCTTTTCATATGCATCCTTAATGGCTTCTTTGATTTCATTCTATAGATCCTCTGGTTCCCCAGAAATGAGATTCAGAACTTCAAAGCGATTTCTGTAAGAAAGAATAAAGCGGAATAGAAAGAAGGAGCTTCCAATTTGATCTGCAATATATATATATATATATATATATGACAAAGTTATCCCCTACTCTATGATTACAAAAAAAAAAAACTTTTCCTATTGTCTTCTTTTTCCCTAATCTTCAAAACCGCCAGTCATGTTCATTTTCCCCATTTCATGCCAAAAAAAAACCCCTCTACAAGGGGTTTTCATTCAACTATAAATTGAGACACTGTCTTTCTCTGATCAAGGAAGGCATCTCTAGAAGCTCCATCATCTTCACACACTGTTCCAACATTGTGAGTAATGTTGAACGTTTCCAATTTTGAACACGGAATATAAACATTGCATATCGAACAGTGGGCTAATCTTATAGACAGCAAATGTAAACCTCCCATTGAAAGACCACAAAGTTCTATCCTCACATTCAATTTCCTGGTGTGAAATGGATTCCTGATTCCACTGAAATCAGATCTAGTGTGCGGATCTGATTGAAATTTTGCTGAATCAAACCCTAACCCTAATCCCAAATCTAACCCTAACTCTAACTCTAACCCTAACTGCAACCTTAACCCTAACCCCAACCCAGACCCCAACCCCAACCATAAATCTAACCCAACCCCAACCTTAACCTCAACACCAATCCTAACCCTAACCCCAACAATAACCCTAACTCTAACATCTAACTCCAATCTTTATGGTGAGCCTAATTCTAACCGTAAACATTACCCTAACCCAGCACTAGCCCCAAAACTAACCCTAACCTTAACCTTAACCTTAACCTTAACCTTAACCTTAACCTTAACCTTAACCTTAACCTTAACCTTAACCTTAACCTTAACCTTAACCTTAACCTTAACCTTAACCCTAACCCTAATATCCTTTATTAGGATGTGTATGTCCCTCTGTGTGTGTGTATGTGTGTGTGTGTGTGTGAGAGAGAGAGAGAGAGAGAGAGAGAAAGAAAGAAAGAAAGAAAGAAAGAAAGAAAGAAAGAAAGAAAGAAAGAAAGAAAGAAAGAAAGAAAGAAAGAAAGAAAGAAAGAAAGAAAGAAGACAAAGAGGGAGAGAGAGAGAGGAAGAGGAAGAAAAAGAGAGAGAAAGAGGAAGAGATAAAGAGACATGCCATCAAAGACAAGTTAGGGATTTTTTAAATTTTTGACACACTATTGAGATAAAAGCATATGCAGAAAGAATTGGAGAGGGCGGTCAAAATTTCCATGATTTTCAGATTTTCAAAGATTTCCAGATTTTCAAAGATTTCCAGATTTTCAAAGATTTCCAGATTAAATCTGCAAGGTGAACCATAGCAATCAAAGGGACCTTGGAGGTCTTCTAGTCCAACTCCCTGCTCAGGCAGGAAACCCTATACCATTTCAGACAAATGGTTGTCCAGTCTCTTCTTCAAGACCTCCTGCAGCATTCACAGCTTCTGGAGGCAAGTTGTTCCACTGGTTAATTGTTCTAACTGTCAGGAAATTTCTCCTTAGTTCCAGGTTGCTTCTCTCCTTGATGAGTTTCCATCCATTGCTTCTTGTCCTGCCCTCTGGTGCTTTGGTGAACAACCTGGCCCCCTGTGCCTTGTGGCAGCCCCTGAGATATTGGAAGACTGCTATCATGTCCCCCCTCGTCCTTCTCTTCATTAAACTAGACATACCCAATCCCAGCAACCGTTCTTTATATGTTTTAGCCTCCAGGCCATTAGGCATCTTTGTTGCTCTTCTCTCTGTGCATTGTGACTCAATGCACACCATCTGTACATGCCACCTTGCAAATTTTAACTCCCCACCATGGAAGCGCCTTGCTGAGAAAAAAATCTCAGTGATGTTTACTTTCAGGAGATAGAAGAAGTTCTATCTAGATTATAAAGAAAAAAATGTTTCTAGGATGATTACTAACCCCATATAAATTCATTATCTCTCAATTTTCCTGAAAGTTCATCCAGTCTGAGGAAGACAGATACTAAATTAACTTTAGGGTCAATTTCTCTAATTAACAAATTTTACTCAGCATTTGCAATTGCCCAGGAAGACAAATCTAATACAACGTTGGCTTATATTGTTTTCTTCCAGCTTCAAAGTTCATTGTACTTTAAATATTTCAATCTCTGTGGTTTTCCCAAGTAGGTATTAATCAATTTTTAATCTGTTGTTTCCCCCCCCATGTGTTTCTTAACATGTCTCCTGCATGCTATCTTGAGCTAATCTGATTTTTTTGGGGGTGTGTGTGTGTGCAACAGAAAGGTTAGTGTTAGTGTTAGTGTTAGTGTTAGTGTTAGTGTTAGTGTTAGTGTTAGTGTTAGTGTTAGTGTTAGTGTTAGTGTTAGTGTTAGGGTTAGGGTTAGGGTTAGGGTTAGGGTTAGGGTTAAGGTTAAGATTAGTGTCAGTGTTAAGGTTAAATTACTGTTAGTGTTAGTGTTAGTGTTAGTGTTAGTGTTAGTGTTAGTGTTAGTGTTAGTGTTAGTGTTAGTGTTAGTGTTAGTGTTAGTGTTAGTGTTAGTGTTAGTGTTAGTGTTAGAGTTAGGGTTAGGGTTAAGGTTAGGGTTAGGGTTAAGGTTAAGATTAGTGTCAGTGTTAAGGTTAAATTACTGTTAGTGTTAGTGTTAGTGTTAGTGTTAGTGTTAGTGTTAGTGTTAGTGTTAGTGTTAGTGTTAGTGTTAGTGTTAGTGTTAGTGTTAGTGTTAGTGTTAGTGTTAGTGTTAGGGTTAGGGTTAGGGTTAGGGTTAGGGTTAGGGTTAAGTTTAGTGTTGGGGTTAGGGTTAGTTATGGGATTAGTGTTGGGGTTAGGGTTAGGGTTACAGTTAGAGTTAGGCTAACCATAAAGATAACCATAACCCAACCCTAACCCTAACCCTAACCCTAACCTTATCCCTGGCCTTTTATTAAAAAGTCATATGTGAAAATGAAATAATAAATGCAAAATAAAGTCCAGGACTTTCTTATTGAAAAAAAAACAACCCAGAGAAAAAGGCTTGTAGTGACCTACTTGTTGCAACAAAGAAGGCTAAAATGCATTTTAGTGCAAGTGTTTTATACTTGGCCGATTTGCCTTTTGGCCTTGCGTAGAATGTCTATGAAATTCTTGAATTAAAAAATGAGTGGTTCATAACTTTGATGACCCGTTTTTCTCATTCCTTAGATTTCCTAAGCATTCTATAAAATGCTCAGTTTCACACATGGACGGTGACGGATCCATTT
The DNA here is from genome assembly GCA_023970755.1 of Azemiops feae. NCBI lineage: Eukaryota > Metazoa > Chordata > Lepidosauria > Squamata > Viperidae > Azemiops > Azemiops feae. The sequence continues at coordinate 51,574 of JALGBA010002070.1, forward strand.
TATCATCCACGATACCCGAGAATCGACATTTTAGTGCAAATCTCAGTGGCACCACAGGCTTGAGCGTACATTAAGCAGATTATAAATATCGGGGGGATCTTTTTCCAGCGGTTTCAGACAGCGCATTACAAAACGTGACGCCTTGTGAAATTTCAAAATGCCATGTGGTTTCACCCTCGCTTTCCTTTGAGAAGAATGGACGGGACTTTTTTCAAGCCAGGGAAATGAATGGAATCCTTAAACACACCTGCCCTGCATAAAAGAATTGCTTTTCCTCATTTTATTCCTTCTGAAAAGAAATCCACACCCTTTTAAGATACTGAAAGGAAACCTCCGTTGTTGGGTTTTCACCCAGATTCTTCCGTCAGAAAGGCTTCTGACCTTGAAATTCCTTTCCCCCCCTCTCCAGTCGTTATCTGTTGTGAAGCTTTGAACGTTTGTATTTGCATTTGGACATATTCTGTAAAGTCGTAGCTTTCAAGAAAGGGGTCTAATGCTGGGAAAGGAGGAAGGAAAGAGAAGAAGAGGACGACTAACGGCGAGGAGATGAATTCCGTTACGGTGGTGATGAGTGCATCTGGAAGATCCAAACAACAAGGTTACATCTGTGGGGTCCTGGTTGCTCTCTGAGCTTGGTTGTTTTCTTGCAGATGTTTCATGACCCAACGAGGGAACATCATCAGTGCTAGAAGGGAGTGGGGTTTGTGGAGAGGAGGAGGAGGAGGAGGAGGAGGAGGAAGAGGAAGAGGAGAAGGAGGAAGACTGTGGGGTCCTTGTTGCTCTCTGAGCTTGGTGGTTTTCTTGCAGACATTTCATGACCCAACTAGGGATCATCATCAGTGCTAGAAGGGAGTGGGATTTGTGGAGAGGAGGAGGAGGAGGAGGAGGAAGAGGAGAAGGAGGAAGACTGTGGGGTCCTTGTTGCTCTCTGAGCTTGGTTGTTTTCGTGCAGACGTTTCATGACCCAACTAGGTAGCATCATCAGTGCTAGAAGGGAATGGGGTTTGTGGAGAGGAGGAGGAGGAGGAGGAGGAGGAGGAGGACAACAACGACAACTGTGGGGTCCTTGGTGCTCTTTGAGCTTGGTGGTTTTCTTGCAGACGTTTCATGACCCAATGAGGTAACATCATCAGTGCTATAAGGGAGTGGGGTTTGTGGAGAGGAGGAGGAGGAGGAAGAGCAAAATGAAGAGGAAGAGGAAGAGGAGAAGGAGGAAGACTGTAGGGTCTTTGGTGCTCTCTGAGCTTGGTTGTTTTCTTGCAGATGTTTCTAGGTAACATCATCAGCACACTGGTAGGAAACTCGCTATGATTGCTGAAGATTGTTGTTGTTCAATTACTAAGTTTTCCCTAACTCTTCCCCATGGGCCTGAGCACACCAGCCCCTCCCCCATCCTCTTCTCTCTCCCAGTGTTTGCCCAAATTCATGTTCATTGTGCCGATGACCCTATCTAAAAGAAAAGAAAAGAAAAGAAAGAGGGAGGGAGGGAGGGAGGGAGGGAGGGTGGAAGAAGGAGGAGGAGGAGGAGGAGGAGGAGGAGGAGGAGGAGGAGAGAAGCGAGAGAGAGAGAGAGAGAGAGAGAGAGAGAGAGGAGAGAGAGGAGAGAGAGAGAGAGAGAGAGAGAGAGAGAGAGAGAGAGAATAATCAGATAAAATCAAATCAAATACATGGTGGTGAAATTATAATGTCACAAGGTGACCAAAAAAATAACACAATCCAGAAAGGAAGAGGAAAAATCTTTGTCACATAAAGTCCTGTCCATCAAAACAAGGTATTATGACCATCTTTAATTCTGCATTCGTCTTTCTGAACAGCTAGGACAGAACAACGACGCTTTTAAAAGAAATGTTTGAATTAAGAACAGCTCTGCGATAAGAATGCCTGCGATTCACCCGTAGCTAGATCTATTATCTCATTGAACTGCACCCATTGGTGGCTAATGGACTAGAAACTTTCATAGTCTCTTGCGCCAGATAAAGCTTATCCCCTTAGGCTGGGGTGTAATGCAATGCTACGAGAGCCTAAATTGACTCTGTAGCCTATTCACTATTTCTTTTGGGGCACTGAATTGAAAAATAAATCTCATAGTTTTAAATATACATTCTATTCGGGCATCTGCGTCTGTGTGTAAATGCCTTCCTAGCATCAAGTGTTCCTAAAAGTTTGGGGAACGTGATGTTGTATAGCTATTTTGTTCATTTGATGGCTCTCCATACTTCCATAATACATACACTTGAGATGAAGACTATTGGCAATTTTTCCTATAATTTCTGCATCATAGAAAGTGTCCTCTCACATTGCATCATGGTGTGGTATGCTGGCTTGACAGCCGCGGATAGAAAGACACTACAGAGGGTGGTGAGCACAGCACAAAACATTGTGGTCTGTCCCCTGATACCACTAGATGACATCGCTAGGGCCCGCTGCCTCAGAAGAGTGAGGAAAATCCTCAGGGACAACTCACACCCTAGTCAGCATTTCTTTACTCTCCTTCCATCGGGTAGTAGGAGATACAGAAGCATAGCCAGCTGCACCAACAGGCTGAAGAACAGTTTCTACCCCTGGGCTGTCAGACTCCTGAATGGAAAATAACTCCATGTATGATAGACTTGCGGGGCCGGCGCATTGTGCAATAAGTTCACATGGTGCAACAAGACTGTGTGTTTGTTGTCACTGTGAGTTGTCTCTGGGGGGTGCACGAAGGGAGGCTTAGCCAATCTCATTGTACACATGTTGTACTTTGACAATAAAGATTGATTTGATTTGATTTGGTTAGAACATAGAATAACAGAGTGGGAAGAGACCTTGGAGGTCTTCTAGTCCAACCCCCTGCTCAAGCAGAAGACCCTATTACATTTCAGACAAATCTGCCCAATCTCTTCTTAAAAGCCTCCAGTGTTGGATCACCCACAGCTTCCAAAAACAAGCCATCCCACTGGTCAATTGTTCTCACTGTTACCTTAGTTCTAGGTTGCTTCTCTCCTTGATTAGTTTCCATCCATTGTTTCCAGAACTCAACTCTTATACAAAATTATACAGAATAACCCCCTGTTCAAGCAGGAGACCCTATACCATTTTAGGCAAAAGGTTGTCCAGTCCCTTCATAAAAACCTTCAGCTTCTGGAGACAAGTTGTTCCACTGGTCGATTGTTCTTACTATCAGGAAATTTCTCCTTAGTTCTAGGTTGCTTCTCTCTTTGTTCAGTTTCCAGCCATTGTTTCTTGTCCTGCCCTCTGGTGCTTTGGATAATAGTTTGACTCCCTCTTCTTTGTGGCAGCCCATCAAATAGTGGAATACTGCTATCCTGTCCTCCTTCATCCTTCTCTTCATTAAACTAGACACATCCAATTCCAGCAACTGTTCTTTATATGTTTTAGCCTCCAGCCCCCTAATCATCTTTGTTACTCTTCTCTGCACTCTTTCCAG
>JALGBA010002070.1:57500-67500 GCA_023970755.1 Azemiops feae
TGACCCTGAGGACACAGGTAAACCTCCAAGTTGCCTGAATGACTCTCTAAAAGAAGGCAAATGACCAGCTGTCTGCAAGGAGTATAAATCCTTCCATTCCCAACTATCCAGTCAGAGCGGAAAAAGCTTCTTGAATGACAAGGGAAATGCCTTCAAAGAAAAACAAGAAAGTCCAGTTGCCTCCTGAAAAAGCACCTTTGGGATTTGTCCAGGATGGCATAAGAACTCCTGCCTTGGGCAAAAGGGTTGGTCTAGAATACCTCCAAGGTACCTTCCAGCTCTATTATTCTGTTAAATGTGACCTCTACTGAAAGGACTATGATTTATCCATCCTTATGATTTTATGATTCTATGAAGATTTGGAAGTTTAAAATGGTTCACCATGAAGTAGGTCATGTAGCAAGGGGTATTTCAAGATTTGCTTATGTAATACCTTCTCCAAAAGTTGTCCCTGACTTGTACATTTTTAATGTGACAGCTGAGAGAAAGTATTAAACACATTGGAAGTAATCGTATTTAATCAGATTAATTTTAAATTAAATCAGAATCAGCCTTTATCCTGCTCACCTTCAAGAATCCACCTGCCATACACTGAGAGACTAACTGTCAGATTTCTTTTGGCTAGTTAAGCAAGAAAATGATTTATTTTTGTTTTGAAGCAGTAGGTGTGAGCTTAAATGGATTCCAGAAGATGGTACAGGACAGGAAGGCCTGGAGGAACGTTGTCCATGGGGTCACGATGGGTTGGACACGACTTCACAACTAACAACAACAATGGTAAAACTTCTTTTCATTATGGGAACAGTCCACTTCTCCATTGAGCACCTGCGTTAGTGACCTTGGTGTTCCTGCAGGCTCTCAGGGTCTGTGAACGGCTTCTTGAAATTTCCATTTTCTTCCTTTGCTTTCTACTCCTGCCCTGCTTTTTCTATGGCAACTTGATTAGCGATAGAAGCATCACAGCGATTCAATCTTGACAGGGGCACTGCAACCATTCTAAATACTTGATCATGAGGCTGCAGCTATCCTAAGTGTGAAAACTGGCCTTCAGTCCCTTTTTAAAGTGCTGTTGTAACTTTGCATGGTCACTAAACAAACAGATATAAGTATACCCAGCAGCTGAGATACTTGGCCTGTTACCAAGAAAGCCATGGAAAGGTGTCCTTAGCATATTCATCGTCCCAGGCCCAGGAACAAATTTTGCATTCTTTACGGTGGATTCTATTCCCAAATACAACAGGCTGTTGTTGTACGTGAGAACAATCAACCAATGGAACAGAAGTTGCCTTCAGAAGTTGTGGAAGCTTCATCACTGGAAGCTTTCAAGAAGAGACTGGACTGCCATCTGTCAGAGATGGTGTAGGTGGGTCTCCTGCTTGGGCAGGAGGTTGGAGTAGATGGCCTACAAGGTCCCCTCCAACTCTGTTATTCTATTCTATTCTATTCTATTCTATTCTATTCTATTCTATTCTATTCTATTCTATTCTATTCTATTCTATTCTATTCTATTCTATTCTATTCTATTCTATTCTATTCTATTCTATTCCATATTTTCTATTCTATTCTGTTCTGTTCCATTCCATATTTTCTTTCTTTCTTTCTATTCTATTCTATTCTATTCTATTCTATTCTATTCTATTCTATTCTATTCTATTCTATTCTATTCTATTCTATTCTATTCTATTCTATTCTATTCTATTCTATTCTATTCTATTCTATTCTATTCTATTCTTCCCAGGAATCTTTTCTCCCTCACTTCCTCCCCCCCCCAGTCTATCTCACTTAATTTCGCACTATGAAAAATTTCCCCAAACCACAATTAAAAAAACAAAGCAAAACAAAACAGGGTGAAGGAATTATGTAAATAAGTCTGTTTTCTTACTTTAAGAAGAAACAGGGAAGTGGCAGACGTTCTCATAACAGTTACCTAGTGGAGGACTGTAATGCTAAACTGGGTCTCCGATTTGATTGGTTGATCAAGAGTAGTACTAAGTTTGATTAACTTTAACATTTCATGAGAGGAATATCGGCTGTGCTAGGGCAGTGAAGGCAGCACTGCAGGCAAACTCACTGCTCACTCCAGGAGTTTGATTCTGAGCAGCTCAAGGTTGACTCAGCCTTCCATCCTTCCGAGATCAGTAAAATGAGGACCCAGATTGTTGGGGGGCAACAGGCTGACTCTGTAAACTGCTTAGAGAGGGCTGTTAAGCACTGTGAAGTGGTATATAAGTAAGTGCTATTGCTATATCATTACTGACCAAACCTTCCTTCTTTCCTTCCTTCCTCCTTCTCTCCTCTCCCTCCCTTCCTCTGTTCTGCTTCCCCTTCCTTCCTTCCTTCCTTCCTTCCTTCCTTCCTTCCTTCCTTCCTTCCTTCCTTCCTTCCTCCTCTCCCTCCCTTCCTCTTTTCTGCTTCCCTTTCCTTCCTTCCTTCCTTCCTGCCTCCCTCTCTCCTCTCCCTCCTTTCCTCTTTCCTTCCTTCCTTCCTTCCTTCCTTCCTTCCTTCCTTCCTTCCTTCCTTCCTTCCTTCCTTCCTTCCTTCTCCCTTCTTTCCCACCCATCACCTACTTACCCTTCCTTTGTAATAAAATTATTTTGCATTCTCTAAATGATCTAGGTGAACGAGAAGAGACTCAGACATTGTCTTCAGTTACACCATTTTATAAGAAGGGAGAGAAGGGGAAACATATTTTTTTTTTAAAAAAAGCCTCACAATGTTTCCTTTTCCTCATTCTTTAGATTGAGTGACACTCAGATAAGCTCACCTCAATCCTTTCCCTTTATGAACAAGTTAATTTGGAGAAAGAAGTCCCGAGGCATGGAACCACACATGAAATAAATCACAAACTCTTGCGGACAGATGGACAGATATGTTGCACTAGGATTTTTAAGAATAGATGGTCCAAAAATGGATGTCTGGAGAATTCTGATATCTTCCGTTCCTTCTCCAAATAAATAATTTGTTTGGGGAGAAATGTAAATATTTTCCAAAAGATAACCCTCTGATGTGGAAAGTTTTGTGATATTTCAGACGGGACAGAACTGTTTTGAAGCCAGACTATCCCTTCCCTTCCCCTGATTCTTTTCTCCCTCCCTTCCTTCCTTCCCCTTCCCTCTCTCAAGTCTCCCTTCCCTTCCCTTTTCTCCCTTCCTTCCGCTTCCCTCTCTCCTGAAGTCTTTCTTCCCTTCCTTTCCCATCCCTTTCCTCCCTCCCTTCCTTCCCCTTCCCTCTCTCCTGCTCTCTTCCCTTCCTTTCCTTTCCCTTCCCTTTCCTCCCTCGCTCCCCCCATTCCCTCTCTCCTGAAGTCTTTCTTCCCTTCCTTTCCCATCCCTTTCCTCCCTCCCTCCCTTCCCCTTCCCTCTCTCTTGCTCTCTTCCCTTCCTTTCCTTTCCCTTCCCTTTCCTCCCTCGCTCCCCCCATTCCCTCTCCTGAAGTCTCTCTTCTTTCCCTTTCCTTTCCTTTCCCTTCCCTCCCTCCCTCCCCCCATTCCCTCTCTCCTGAAATCTTCCTTCCCTTCCTTTCCCATCCCTTTCCTCCCTCCCTCCCTTCCCCTTCCCTTCCTGAAGTCTCTCTTCCCTTCCTTTCCTTTCTCTTCCCTTCCCTCCCTCCCCCTTCCTTCTCTCCTGAAGTCTTCCTTCTCTTCCTTTCCCATCCCTTTCCTCCCTCCCTCCTTCCCTCCCCCTTCCCTCTCTCCTGAAGTCTCTCTTCCCTTCCTTTCTTTTCCCTTCCCTTCCCTTTCCTCCCTCACTTCCTTCCCCTTCCCTCTCTCCTGCAGTCTCCCTTCCCTTCCCTTCCCTTCCCTTCTTCACCTGATGAACATAGAAGGGTTGAGCCCAATATCTGATTCCCAGGGTGCTTTTGACAAACCAGAGGACTATTCTCCTCTCTCTCTCTTTGTCCAGGTCATCTTTCATAAGAGGAGAATTCAAATCAAATTCACTGCCTTTGAACTTTAGATGACCACTCTAGCATGAGACAGAATCAAATGCTATGTTATTCTTTTAAACCTTTGTCTCCAATAACTGTGCAGCATTTGTTATATATCCCTGCTTCTCTCTCTCTTTCTCTCTCTCTCTCTCTCTCTCTCTCACACACACACACACAGAGAGAGATGTTGGTAATATGAAGATGGGAAACTTAAGAAAGATGTTTTCATTGCAGCTTATTTATTTCCAAAGGCAAAGAGGCCCCCAAGAACAGAATGGGCAAAATTCCTTCATCTGACTGGGTGAGCCAATAACAGCCTTGTCATCTGCAATTTTCTTTACAGGATTTTTTTTCATATTTGGGAGCATTACACCTAAGTCATCACTCTTTGGGCAGTCCTGTGTGAATCATCTGCTGTGATATTGCTATCGGTGGAAACGGCGTTGTCAACATTTATGTCCACGCTGAGGTTGTAATTTCTTGACAGTGATGTTCCTTACTTGATAAAACACTTTGTGTTCAGTATGAAAGAGGCTTCTATTTGGTTTTGGGTTTTTTTTGTTTTTTTTTTAAGCTCACAAAGTCCCAGGTGAAGAGTGATTTTTCTACCAGCTGGTGCCTACAGCAGATGGGCCTCTCTCTGTTCTGGGTTCCACCCCTGCTTCAAATTTGATTGGAAAGTAAACTATGAATGAAGAGTTTCATATGATCTCTTCTTGAATTCACATAATGTTTTCCCAATGTTCCCATGGGCATTTTCACATTGGATAAAAGTTGGAAGGGACCTTGGAGGTCTTCTACTCCAATCCCCAACTCAGGCAGGAAACCCTACACCATTTCAGACAAATGGTTGCCAATCTCTTCTTGAAAACTTTCAGGGATGGAGCACCCACAACTTCTGGAGGCAGGTTGTTCCACTGATTAATTGTTCTCAGTGTTCTAGGTTGCTTCTCTCCTTGATTAGTTTCCATCTGTTGCTTCTTGACCTGCCTTCAGGTGCTTTGGAGAAGAGCTTGACCATCTTTTCTTTGTGGCAGCCCCTGAGATATTGGAAGACTGCTATTCTATTCTATTCTATTCTATTCTATTCTATTCTATTCTATTCTATTCTATTCTATTCTATTCTATTCTATTCTATTCTATTCTATTCTATTCTATTCTATTCTATTCTATTCTATTCTATTCTATTCTATTCTATTCTATTCTATTCTATTCTATCATTATGATTTCTTGAATTTGCAGAATCAGTAGGCAGAATTGGGTTGTGTCAAAGTTTCATGCTAGATGGTCCGTGAGACGTCCATGTCGTGCTGAATTTTGGGGGTATATTCTCAGTGGCCACTGCAGTTGTCAAGTTCGAATCGCTAATTTCTGTTAGGCTAATCAACTTGTCATAGAAAAAGGGGGGAGGGATAGAAAATGCAGGGAGGAAACGGAATGCTAAGACGGCTATCGATGGACCGTGAAAGCCTGCAGGAATGCCAAGGTCACTAATGCAGGTGATCGACAGAGAACTGGACCGTTCTCGTAACAAAACAAAGTGCTATGATTGGACAATGGGAGCACCCAGGGGGTGGGGGCAAGGAAAGCTATTGTTCAACTAAGCAATTTTTTTGTGTGGGAAAACCAGAGCTGGTTTGGCTTCTTCAGTTCCGAGATGTGCATTCAATAAAGTTTCTCTTTTATGGCACTTGAAGATTCCTTAATATTGAGTTTGCTGGTCAGACAGTTGACGGTAGTTTTTAATGTTCTCTTGATACAATGTGGTGGTTCAGGCACCAACCTGGAAATTCAGATCAGAATAGAGCTGGAAGGGACCTTGGAGGTCTTCTAGTCCAGCCCCCTGCTCAAGCAGGAGACCCTATGCCATCTCAGACAAGGGATTGTCCAGCCTCTTCTTAAAAACCTCCAGTGATGGAGCACCCATAACTTCTGGTGGCAAGCTGTTCCACGGGTTGATTGTCCTCCCTGTCAGGAAGTTAGACTTAGAAGACTGTGACTGTAACCATGGCCAGTCAATCTTTCGGAGCCCTCAGAAGAAGGCAATTGTAAATGGCTTCTGAAATATTTATTTCTTTACTTATATCCTGCTTGTATTATTTTTATAAATAACTCAAGGTAGAGAGTGACTGGCCCAAAGTCACCCAGCTGGCTTTCATGCCTAAGGTGGGACTACAACTTACCATCTCCTGGTGATTGGCCCAAAATCACCCAGCCGATTTTCATGCCTAAGGCAGGACTAGAATTCACCATCTCCTGATGATTGGCCCAAAGTAAGCCAGCTGGCTTACATGCCTAAGGTGGGACTAGAACTCACCATCTCCTGGTGATGGTCCCAAAGTCATCCAGCCAGCTTTTCATGCTTGAGGCAGGCAGGACTAGAACTCACCATTTCCTGGTGATTGGCCCAAAGTATCCCACCTGGTTTTCATGCCTAAGGTAGGACTAGAACTCGCCATCTCCTGGTGATTGGCCCAAAGTCACCGAGCCGGCTTTCATGCCTATGGTAGGACTGGAACTCACCATCTCCTGGTGATTGGCCCAAAGTATCCCAGCTGGCTTTCATGCCTAAGGCGGGACTAGAACTCACCATCTCCTGGTGATTGGCCCAAAGTCACCGAGCTGGCTTTCATACCTATGGTAGGACTAGAACTCGCCATCTCCTGGTGATTGGCCCAAAGTCACCCAGCCGGCTTTCATGCCTAAGGCGGGACTAGAACTCACCATCTCCTGGTGATTGGCCCAAAGTCACCGAGCTGGCTTTCATACCTATGGTAGGACTAGAACTCGCCATCTCCTGGTGATTGGCCCAAAGTCACCCATCTGGCTTTCATGCCTAAGGCGGGACTAGAACTCACCATCTCCTGGTGATTGGCCCAAAGTATCCCACCTGGCTTTCATGCCTATGGTAGGACTAGAACTCACCATCTCTTGGTGATTGGCCCAAAGTCACCCAACCGGCTTTCATGCCTATGGTAGGACTAGAACTCGCCATCTCCTGGTGATTGGCCCAAAGTCACCCAGCCGGCTTTCATGCCTAAGGCAGGACTAGAACTCCCGGGCACCACCCTGGTGCCTTAACCATGAAACCAAACTTTCTTAACAAGACCAAAGTGTCCTAAGAAAGCAACAGGAACTTGCCCGGGCAGTTTCCAGCATTCCCCCCTGTCTCAAAAACACACCCACTCACACAAAATTTGTTTCTTTGTGTGTGTGTTGATATTGCAACACTCTATTTACAAAGGTTTCAGAATAGATTCTGACTAAGGGGAAGAAAAAACACCACAATCTTGGCAATGGTTCTCTGTGTTCTTTGCCACCTCAAAGAACAGATATTACCCAGAGGGTCTAACATCTAACAGAACATATTACTTTTAAGGAATCTCCTTGATTATTATTTTTTCCCCTCCTAATTCATTTTTTTTAAAAAAAATCAGTTTTCGAGGCAGGAGCAGATGAATGTTAAAAAAAAAAAAATCTGCATGGCTTTGTACTTGGATAGAGATGAAGGAATACGTGCATGTCATAGCAAGTTTTTTTTCTCCCCTTTTCTAAATGGGTGCCTGGCTCATGTATAACCACATTAAATAACATTCCGCTTGGAAAATGCAAGAATCCACAGTTGCTTTTCATCTGACTTCAAGAAATAGAGAGCCACGTGGGCGAAGAGCAGCCAAGAGAGAGAGAGAGAGAGAGAGAGAGAGAGACAGACAGACAGACAGACAGACAGACAGAGACAGAGAGACAGAGGGAGAGAGAGACAGAGAGAGAGAGACAGAGGGAGAGAGACAGAGAGGGAGAAAGAGAGAGGGAGAGAGAGAGAGAAAGAGAGAAAGAAAGAGAGAGAAGCTGGCATAACCCACATGCAAGGAGACAATAAATGATTTAAAAACTGATTCTGAGAGCCAGGTTGTGGACAACATAACATAAAATCCTTGACATAAGACCACAATTGAGGCCGAAATTCCTATTTGCTAAGCGAGACAGTTGTTAAGAGAGTTTTGTCCCATTTTACCATTGTATTGCTTTGCATTGCATTGCATTGCATTATATTGGGTTTGGCTAGTTTAAAGAAAAGAAGAAATAGGGGAGACATGATAGCAGTGTTCCAGTATTTGAGAGGCTACCACAAAGAAGAGGAGGGGGTCACGTTATTCTCCAAAGCACCAGAGGGCAGGACGAGAAACAATGGTTGGAAACTGATCAAAGAGAGAAGCAACCTGGAATTAAGGAGAAACTTCCTGACAGTGAGGACAATTAACCAGTGGAACAGCTTACCCCCAGAAATTGTGGGCGCTCCATCACTGGAGATTTTTAAGAAGAGACTGGACATTCACCTGTCTGAGATGGTGTAGGTTCTCCTGCTTGAGAAGGGGGCTGGACTAGAAGACCTCCAAGGTCCCTTCCAGCTCTATTCTATTCTAAAGTCATATTGTATTATACTCTACTCTACTCTACTCTACTCTACTCTACTCTACTCTACTCTACTCTACTCTACTCTACTCTACTCTACTCTACTCTACTAGATTAGATTAGATTAGATTAGATTAGATTAGATTAGATTAGATTAGATTAGATTAGATTAGATTAGATTAGATTAGATTAGATTAGATTAGATTAGATTATTATTTTTATTTCATTTCATTTTCCTTTCCTTTCCTTCTTATTTTACTTTAATTAATTTATATGGCCATCCATATGGTGACATTTACATGCCAATGGATAAAAGTGCTTTGGTGTTGAAGTTTAAATCTTCATGGTGTCCTTTTGATTTGTTGTTGTTAGTTGTGAAGTTGTGTCCGACCCATCGCAACCCCATGGACAATGTTCCTCCAGGCTGTCCTGTCCTCTACCATCTTCTGGAGTCCATTGAAGCTCATGCCTACTGCTTCAGTGACTCCATCCAGCCACCTCATTCTCTGTCGTCTCCTTCTTCTCTTGCCCTCCATCTTTCCCAGCATTAGGCTCTTCTCCAGTGAGTCCTTCCTTCTCATTAGGTGGCCAAAGTACTTGAGTTTCAACTTTAGGATCTGACCTTCTGAAGAGCAGTCAGGGTTGATCTCCTCTAGGACTGACCGGTTTGAATGCCTTGCAGTCCAGGGGACTTGCAGGAGTCTTTTCCAGCACCATAGTTCAAAGGCCTCAATTCTTTTACGCTCAGCCTTTCTTATGGTTCAACTTTCACAGCCATACATTGCAACTGGGAAAACCATGGCCTTAACTATACATACTTTTGTTGGCAGGGTGATGTCTCTGCTTTTTAGTATGCTGTCTAGATTTGCCATAGCTTTCCTCCCCAGGAGCAAGCGTCTTTTAATTTCTTGGCTGCAGTCCCCATCTGTGGTGATCTTGGAGCCCAGGAAGATAAAATCTGTCACTACCTCCATTTCTTCCCCATCTATTTGCCAGGAATTGAGAGGGTCAGATGCCATGATCTTGATTTTCTTAATGTTGAGTTTCAAGCCAACTTCTGCACTCTCCTTCTTCACCCGCATCAAGAGGCTTTTGATTGCATTCATACAATGTCCATACAGAAAGGTAAAATGTCAATCTAACCTTTTTGAATTGTATTGCCTTGCAGTGCAGGCCTCACCTGTCATATTCCTTAAATACGATTTCTCCTGTTTTAGAAATAAGCTATATATGCTGCTTTGATCTTCCAAAAGAGATAAACTGGCCAAGAAAAGCATACAAACCCACCAACCGTGAACATATGCAGTATGTATGTTTTTTTTTTCATAACAATTCATTCTTTCTATGCATAAAAATTGGAGAAGTGTGGAAACAAATCATCCATAAGCAGCCTGGTGCATGTATGAGTTCTGAATGTGAGAATTATGCTCCTCCATATTTAGGAAGGTTAAGGAGTGTTCAGGAGACCTAAACAGACTTTGCAGCTCTGAGATTTACCAAGTCCGAATTGCTATTTCTAGAAAACGGTTTTTACTTGTGTGTAGTGTGCAGTCTGACAAGATCAGAAATGAGGGGGTGGTAAGCCGCCTGGGAAAGCCCAGGGAAATCATCAAAGCAGTTAAAAAACGAAAGTTAGAATATTTCGGACATGTGATGTGAC
>JALGBA010002071.1:0-137901 GCA_023970755.1 Azemiops feae
TTCTTCTTCTTCTTCTCTTCTTCTTCTTCTTCTTCTTCTTCTTCTTCTTCTTCTTCTTCTTCTTCTTCTTCTTCTTCTTCTTCTTCTTCTTCTTCTTCTTCTTCTTCTTCTCTTCTTCTTCTTCTTCTTCTTCTTCTTCTTCTTCTTCTTCTTCTTCTTCTTCTTCTTCTTCTTCTTCTTCTTCTTCTTCTGTGTTAATTCAGCCTATGAAAAATGGACAAAGAAGCCCAGTTTAATCAATGGTTTTTTTAAAAAACTTTATAAACAAATTCCATCTATCCTATCTCACCCTTTAAATACATATACAACTTAAGGGCAACATTTAACACACATACACACATCCCTATATACATCCCTATCTCTATGTCCTGGATAAAACCTGGAGCATCCAGGATGACATCAGTAAGATGGCACACAGAGACAAGCTGTTGAGAGAATGCCAGAGGCAGCAGCAGACATGGGAGGAAGATCAAGCAGAGGAAGGGCCATGGCAAGACAAGATTTTGCATGGTATGTACCATTGAGAGATAGCTGAGATGGCAGATACTGGGAAATCCTACCAGTGACTGGAAAGGGCTGTATTAAAGGATAATACTGGGGCACTGATAATAGCAGCACAAGAAGTATATGGGCTAGACCCTCCCATCTCCCAAGCCTAGAAGGGAGATTCCACAGAAAGTTGTACAGAACAATAATAGGCCTATGATTCTGCGGGACTTTCAGATCTAAATAGGCAGGCAGGTCCTTGCCAATCATCCAGACATCATAATAATAGACAAGGACTACTAGACAGTAGTGGTGATAGATGTAATAGTGCTAAGTGACAGCAACATCAGGAACAAGGACTATGAGAAGCTGGAGAAGTACCGTGCCCAAGCTAGAAAGGATGTGAAAAGTAAAAGCTCAATTGGTCCCAATAGTGGCAGGAACATTCAAGGTTGTGACTCTTAAGCTGGGTAATGGCTCCAGCAGATCCTAAGAACAATGCCAGAGTTCTTTGTCCAGAAGACAACAGTGGTATGAACAGCTAAGATACTGCCCAGAATCCTCAAGTTCCCAGGTAGAGTACTCAAGACTGAGGAAGACACATACCACCCAGAGGGAAGAGAAGGGATTTTTTTATTATATAAATATAATAATCAAGATATGACATCTAAAATTCACATTGCCTATGGAGTAAATACCTTTCTAAAAAGAATTCTCCCCATATTAATTTCTTCCTGTTTAGGAAGCTTCAAATTTACCCAGTTCTGATTAAATAACACTAATGTGCTAGAAGCTGCTGCTTTTCTTTCTCTTCAATTTTAATTTTCACACATTATGACAATCTCATTTGAGGTTATAGCTTTTTTCCCTTAAAAAACAAGTGAAGATAATGCATGTTGGAGAGAAAACTGAGAGTGCTACATTTTTTAAACTTTTCTAATAAAACTTTAAACCTCATGTCATCCACTGAAGATGAATCATGGGAGATTCCAAACAGAAAAAGGAAATCTCTTTTTACATCCTCATTTCATACTAACAAGTACAGTTTTCTTCCACAAGATGTGAAGAAGGCTACCAAATTAAACAGCTATAAATGGGTCTTAAGGATGAAGCTTTAGTGGCTAATAATTATGATGGATCTATTTTGGCTCCAGAAAAATATCCCTTTATATATCGGTCATATAGAAGAATAGCAAATTATGGTGATTGCTCTCATTTTCAGCTCATCTTATAGGTTGTAGGGGAGCAGGTTATAGGTCTGTTAAACCTTCAATCTGATCCAGCAGAGCTTTTCATATGTTACTACCACATAGGAAGAACTTGGTAAAATGTTCTTCCATTTTCTTGGCTTTAGGTTTACCACTCAAGACATGGGGAAACGGGCATGGAAGAAAATTGTACCACAAATATAATATAGAAATTCAAGTTCCTGCTGTTATTCATTTGTTTAACAAATGTCTTAGCTACCTTTTAGTTATTGCTTCCAAAATGTTATGCAAAAGAACCTCCCATTAATATCAGTTTATAAAACATAAATTGAAATATCTCTCCTTCTTACTCCTTAATGACTACACCACAATAGATTTTCTTGCAGCATTTAATATTGTATAGATGTAATTCACATTAAAACAATAACAAATAAACACCCCACCCCAGCATTAGCTAGTATGCATAGGCCAACTCTAAAATTAATTTTACATTTATTTTTTATTTTCATTTTTCTTTTCCTCATCCTTTTTTTCTTTCTTCGTTTCAGAGGCATCTCTGATTCTGAGCAGTTTACAAAACTCAATTTGGTAATTATCATCTAACCACAAGCAACAATAATCTCATTCCTTCATTCACTTGACATTCACTTTGAAAATGGCTTTCTCCTGGGATCTCCTAAAGAATTGTTGTTGTTAGTTGCGAAGTCATGTCCAACCCATCGCGACCCCATGGACAACGTTCCTCCAGGCCTTCCTGTCCTCTACCATCTTCTGGAGTCCATTTAAGCTCATGCCTACTGCTTCAGTGACTCATCCAGCCACCTCATTCTCTGTCGTCCCCTTCTTCTACTGCCCCTCAATCTTTCCCAGCATTAGGCTCTTCTCCAGTGAGTCCTTCCTTCTCATTAGGTGCCAAAGTACTTGAGTTTCAACTTCAGTATCTGGCCTTCTAAGGAGCAGTCAGGGTTGATCTCCTCTAGGACTGGCCTTTTGATCGCCTTGCAGTCCAAGGGACTCGCAGGAGTCTTCTCCAGCACCATAGTTCAAAGGCCTCATTCTTTTGCGTTCAGCCTTTCTTATGGTCCAACTTTCACAGCCATACATTGCAACTGGGAAAACCATGGCCTTGACTATATGTACTTTTGTTGCAGGGTGATGTCTCTGCTTTTTAGTATGCTGTCTAAATTTGCCATACTTTCCTTCCTCCCCAGGAGCAAGCGTCTTTTAATTTCTTGGCTGCAGTCCCCATCTGTGGTGATCTTAGAGCCCAGGAAGATAAAATCTGTCACTACCTCCATTTCTTCCCCATCTATTTGCCAGGAATTGAGAGGGCCAGATGCCATGATTTTGGTTTTCTTAATGTTGAGTTTCAAGCCAACTTTTGCACTCTCCTTCTTCACCCGCATCAAGAGGCTCTTTAGTTCCTCTTCACTTTCTGCCATTAGAGTGGTATCATCTGCATATCTTAGGTTGTTGATATCCTAAAGAATTAGGTCTTCACAAGCTCGTGAAATCTATGCATCCATGCATCCATGCATCCATCCATGCATCCATCCATCCATCCATCCATCCATCCATCCATCCATCCATCCATCCATCCATCCATCCATCCATCCATCCATCCATCCATCCATCCATCCATCCATCCATCCATCCTTTTACATGCCACTCTATATGTTTAATAAGAAACATCAACAATAACACAGATAAACAAAATAAATGAATTAATATAGATCTCAGCATTTCTTAAGCAGTCACCATTACAGAGAACTAACTCTTCCTGGGTCGTATTGGATGAACTGCCTCATAAAGGAGACCCAAAACATTCCCACTCTGACTCTGTCAGGTCTGATAGAATAAGCAGAAACAATTGGAGACAAGCATTCCACAAGTAACCTAATGCTATTCAATATAGTGCTTTCTAAATCATAATCACCATCACCAGAGCCTAATGGAAATCAGTGCAGTTCTGAAGTAGCAGTTACTCTTGCGTGTATTATGTTGCACTTCTAACTGCCTATGCCACTACATTCTGAACCATTTGAAGACTGTTTATTTTCATCCAGACGTGTAGAACCTCTTGTAAAGGGAAAGGTCCTTGATAGCATTACTTGGTCAGCATAGATATAGTTTACTGGTGATCTCCTATCCTGTATTGATACATTACTTCACCCAGTGACTTCATGTAGTCTTTGAATAGGAACAGGGAATAGGTATACTCCACAAAACAGAAGTTTAGGGCAAGACTCCTGTCCCCCTTCATATTGACTAGAAGAGGCTTAAAGGAAGTGTTTGGTAGTGCACTGTTTGGCCTTTTTTTCTTGTTCTAAATGCTCACTTATTTTGTTATTGTTGTCAGTTCCTCTTGTTTTTATAGTTAGAGGTCTTTGTTCTTCCTAAGGAGAAAGCAGATAGAGGGTACCTGGGTTGCGAATGGAAACAATTCAATACCTATTCTAGTTCCCTCTACTGCTGACTCCCCCTGGTTTCCCTCTACAGTCTGGGCTACTTCTAGCAAGGCTTTGATTTTTTTGCCCTGAGTAGACCTTTGCAGTTCTTCCAATTCTACTTCTGAAAATATTTTATTTCATATTATAAATTAATATTGATCTGCTAGTCTATGTTCTATTGTTTCTGATTCTGTATGCATTCTTTTCAGATATCTTCTTCTTGCTAGACTTGATTTGAAATAACAGATCATTATTTTTTGGTTTTCAGCTATATTTGTGGCAGATAAACCATTTTTTCCCCATTAGTCCTGTGGCTGTTGGCCTTGGTTGCTCATCCAACAGTCCAGAGTCTTGTAGAAGTCCTATCTATTTGTTAACAAATATTCAAGAACTCTAATGCCTAACTTGGTCCATACTAATCTGAATGATGACAATCTATTATAGTTTTCTATAAATTATATCTCACCATATTGGTTATTGGAGAGGCACTCTTTGTCTGGCTCCTTTGATGAGACCTGTACAGTATGGTTGAACCTATTGTTACCATTTTAATGTGTAAACTATCTGACATTCTGGATGATTTACAAATTATTAAAAACATTTAAAAACAAGAACAAGAGAAAAACAGCACAAAAGCAGCACAAGAAAAAAAGTGGCAATAAACCAACCAACTCAGAGGGGAACAAGAAAAAGGGAAAAAGGGGGCATCAATTATCTTCACCAAAGGCCCTAGGTAAAGAGGCATACTTCAGGGCCCTTTGAGATATTAGTAGGATGGGGGTTGTTCAAATCTCAATGGGAATTTTATTCTGGAGGGCAGGCATCACTGCAGAGAAAGCACTCTTCCAGAGTCCAAATCAGTGGTGGGATTCAGCCGGTTCACACCCACTTCGGCAGAACCGGTAGCTAATTTTTTGTTGCCCAGGCCCAAAATGGAGTTTCGGAAATGGCATCCACACAGAGAACCGGTTGTTCACATATTTGAATCCCACCACTGTTGGGTGATATGTTTTAATTGATGGAACCTGGAGTTCACCAACCCTGCCAAACTGAACTAGCCAGACAATTGAGGAAGCAGGTGATCCCTCAAGAAACCAGGAATGACCTTCAACTAAATATTCTGTAATATAGCAATGTTAATATTGGCTAAGATCAGCAAGCAGTATAGACTGCTGGCTAATGTAAACAAAGCTGATATGGTGTCTGACCTCTACTTTTCAATTTTCAGAGTTAACTTCTTATGCAAATTAGACTTTTGTTTTATCTTCTTATTCTCAAGGTATTTAAAAATATATACTTGGAATTTCTTTAGATAGCATTTTCAGTGTTAAAGGGAATGCAAATATGTTCCCAAATAAAATCTGAGTGAGCAGCTAACAGCCACAGCTTGTTAAATGTGTTTGTCTGTTTGATTATAAGAAGGCAAAGGTAGAACTGAATATCAGTCTTAGCACATAGGTTTAAGCCCAGATTTCATGCAAAACAAGTTGAATTGTATTTATTTAATTTGTTTAATATATTCTGATCAGAGAATTCATTTTTATCTTCTAGAATTTAGAGTTTTAAAGTGAAAGGTAAATATATAAAAATATAAAAACAATGCTGTCTTCCAAACTGTATTTGTCCTCAGCAGCCCATATCTGAATTTGATGCAATGGCATTTGGTCCAAGTAAAGAAAAGAAGCATCACAGAGATAAATGAAAGAAAAAGAAACAGAAAAGCAACTGCAGTAAAATGCCTAGCAACATCTTACTTCTATCTCTGCAAATGTCAGTTCCTATTGTTCTCCCACAGAGTTTTTTTTTTTAAAGGTTCAAATCTGTTTATATTCTTCATTTATTCATGTGATTCAAAGAGGTTGAATTCATCAAAGAGAAGCCTAAGTCTAGTCTAGGAAGAATTTTCTCCATATGGTTGAATGGTTCAGCCACATTTATTTACTAGAAGGTACATTGGTATGATTGTTCCCTGCACCACCTCTAGCCTCCAGGATATTTCCTTTCTTTCCACTGTTATTTTTTTTTTCCTGGACAGATGGAGCCTAGACACAGCCATGTAACTAAAGATGATGCTAGAAGCTGAAACTTCTGTAAAATGCTGCTTCATTTATCAATCTCTCTTTTTCTTCCAAAAAGAATCCTTAAAATATAAAATTGGGGGAAGGGAGTCTGGCAGACAATTTGTGAGAACAAATTATGTATGCTTTTTAATGGTTGTTAACTGCCAGGAATTCTTGCAGATTATGGCAGTGTGCAAATCAAACAAACAAACAATTTTCATTGCATATCCTGTTTAGACTATGGGCTTAATGGTCTTGTTTTAGCAAAGAGGGTAGAGACAGCTGCATGTATTAATTTGCTTATGAAATGCACAATTAGCATTTTTCTTCTAGCTATACTGTCATTTTATTCTCGGCTGCAGCAAATGGAATGTTAATTTGACCCTCTCCAAATGTGTACAGAATTTCATTCCCCAAATACACTGTTAGCATTCTGAGATTTTTGGGGATGTAGTCCCAACCCTTCCATTTTGGTCTCGTGGTTAAGGCATCTGGCTAGAAACCAGGAGACTGTGAGTTTAATTCACCTTAGGCACAAAGCCAGCTGGGTGACCTTGTGCCAGTCACTCTCTCTCAGCCTTAAGAAGGTGGCAATGCCAGGCCACTTCTAAAAGATCTTGCCAAAAAACCTGCAGGGACTTGCCCAAGTAGTAATTAGGAATCAACACTGGTTCAAAGGCACAAAAAGAAAAAAGAAGAAGTCCTGACTCATTCAGGGATGTTAGGTTGCAGGAGCCTAGGGTAATGTATTGGAATGGAGAGACCAAAACATAGACCATGGGTCATTTGGTGACTTTGGGCCATTCAAGTCAGCCAATACTCTACATGACTCTTATGAGAGTAAAAGGAGGGGACATCCTAATATATGCCATATTAAGCACTTTAAAGAAAGGTTGGATATAGCTGTATTGTATTAAATACTACTCCTTCATGGATTACTGCCTTGTTGTGGCGAAGGGGCTTGCATAACTCAATGAAGTTATGAGCTATGCCGTGCAGGGCCACCCAAGACGGACAGGTCATAGCAGAGAGTTCTGACAAAATGTGATCCACTGGAGAAGGAAATGGCAACCCACTCCAGTATCTTTGCCATGAAAACCCCATGGACAGTACTAAAAGGCAAAAAGATATGACGTTGGAAGATGAGCCCCTCAGGTCGGAAGGGGAAGAGTATAGGGCTAGTACTAGTAGCACCAGAAAGAGTGAAGCGACTGGGCCAAAGCCGAAAGGACGCTCAGCTGTGGATGCATCTGGTGGTGAAAGTAAAGTCTGATGCTGTAAAGATTTTTTCTCCATAGGAACCTGGAACGTAAGATCCATGAATCAAGGCAAACTGGACATGGTCAAACAAGAGATGACAAGACTGAACATCGACATCTTAGGAATCAGCGAACTAAAATGGACAGGAATGGGTGAATTTAATTCAGAGGATCATCAGGTATACTACTGCAGGCAAGAATCCCTCAGAAGAAATGGAGTAGCCTTCATAGTCAATAAAAGAATAGGAAAAGCAATACTGGGATACAATCCCCAAAATGACAGAATGATCTCAGTGCAAATCCAAGGCAAGCCATTCAATATCACAGTAATCCAAGTCTATGCCCCAACCACTGGTGCTGAAGAGGATGAAATTGACCGGTTCTATGAAGCCCTACAGCACCTTATAGAATCAACACCAAAAAAATGATGTCCTTATCATCATGGGGGATTGGAATGCTAAAGTAGGAAGCCAAAAGATAAACGGAATAACAGGCAAGTTTGGCCTTGGAGTACAAAATGAAGCAGGGCACAGGCTGATAGAATTTTGTCAAGAGAATACGATGGTCATAGCAAACACTCTTTTCCAACAACCCAAGAGACGTCTCTACACATGGACATCACCAGACGGTCAACACAGAAACCAGATGACTATGTGCTCTGCAGCCAAAGATGGAGAAGCTCTATCCAGTCAGTAAAAACAAGACCAGAGCTGACTGTGGCTCAGATCATGAGCTTCTCGTTGCAAAATTTAGGCTTAAATTGAAGAAAGTAGGGAAAACACACTAGGCCACTCAAGTATGAACTAAATCATATCCCTGATGAATATACAGTAGAGGTGACAAATAGATTAAGAAATTAGATCTGATAGACAGAGTGCCTGAAGACTATGGACGGAGGTTCGCAACATTGTACAAGAGGTAGCAACTAAAACCATCCCAAAGAAAAAGAAATGCAAGAAAGCAAAATGGCTGTCTGAGGAAGCCTTGCAAATAGCTGAGGAAAGAAGAGAAGCGAAAGGCAAGGGAGAAAGAGAAAGATACACCCAATTGAATGCAGAATTCCAGAGAATAGCTAGAAGAGATAAGAATGCCTTCTTAAATGAACAGTGCAAAGAAATAGAAGAGAACAATAGAATAGGGAGAACCAGAGATCTCTTCAGGAAAATTGGAGATATGAAGGGAACGTTTCATGCAAAGATGGGCATGATAAAGGACCAAAATGGCAGGGACCTAACAGAGGCAAAAGAGATTAAGAAAAGGTGGCAAAATTACATAGAAGAACTATACAAGAACGAGCTTAGCATCCCTGATAACCACGATGGGGTGGTCACTGACCTCGAGCCAGACATCCTAGAATGTGAAGTGAAATGGGCCTTAGGAAAAGCTGAGCAACAACAAAGCTAGTGGAGGTGACAGTATTCCAGCTGAGCTATTCCAAATCTAAAAGACGATGCAGTAAAAGTGCTACACTCAATTTGCCAGCAAATTTGGAAAACTCAACAGTGGCCACAGGATTGGAAAAGGTCAGTTTACATTCCAATTCCAAAGAAAGGCAATGCCAAAGAATGTTCAAACTATCGCACCATTGCACTCATTTCACATGCAAGTAAAGTATGCTTAAAATCCTACAAGCTAGACTCCAGCAGTATGTGGATTGAAGAACTTCCAGAAGTACAGGCAGGATTTCGAAGAGGCAGAGGAACTAGAGATCAAATTGCCAACATACGCTGGATTATGGAGAAAGCTAGGGAGTTCCAGAAAAACATCTACTTCTGCTTCATTGACTATGCTAAAGCCTTTGATTGTGTGGATCACAACAAATTGTGCAAGTTCTTAAAGAGATGGGAGTACCAGACCATCTTATTTGTCTCTTGAGAAACCTATATGCGGGTCAAGAAGCAACAGTGAGAACTGGACACGGAACCACTGATTGGTTCAAAATTGGGAAAGGAGTCGGCAAGGCTGTATTCTGTCGCCCTGCCTATTTAACTTATATGCAGAGCACATCATGAGAAAGGCAGGGCTAGATGAATCAAAAGTTGGAATTAAGATGCCGGGAGAATATCAACAACTAAAGATATGCAGATGATACCCAACTCTAATGCAGAAAGTGAAGAGGAACTAAAGAGCCTCTTGATGCGGGTGAAGAAGGGAGAGTGGCAAAAGTTGGCCTTGAAACGCAACATTAAGAAATACCAAAATTCATGGCATCCGGCCCTCTCAATTCTGCCAAATAGGGGGAAAAGAAATGGAGGTAGTGTACAGATTTTATCTTCCTGGGCTCTAAGATCACACAGATGGGGACTGCAGCCAAGAAATTAAAAGACGCTTGCTCCTGGGGAGAAAAAGCTATGGCAATTTAGACAGCATACTAAAAAGCAGAGACATCACCCTGCCAACAAAAGTACGTATAGTCAAGGCCATGGTTTTCCCAGTTGCAATGTATGGCTGTGAAAGTTGGACCATAAGAAAGGTGAACGCAAAAGAATTGAGGCCTTTGAACTATGGTGCTGGAGAAGATCATGCGAGGTCCCTGGACTGCAGGCGATCAACGTCCGTCCTAGCTGAGATCCAACCCTGACTGCTCTTAGAAGCCAGATACTGAAGTTGAAAACTCAAGTACTTTGGCCACCTAATGAGAAGGAAGGACTCACTGGAGAAGAGCCTAATGCTGGGAAAGATTGAGGGCAATAGAAGAAGGGGACGACAGAGAATGAGGTGGCTGGATGGAGTCACTGAAGCAGTAGGCGTGAGCTTAAATGGACTCCAGAAGATGGTAGAGGACAGGAAGGCCTGGAGGAACGTTGTCCATGGGGTCGCTATGGGTCGGACACGACTTCGCAACTAACAACAACAACAAATTAAATACTAAAACTATTATTGTTGGACTGGAAAACTCAGGAAGACATTAAATGGCAGAGATACAAAATATTCTGACTGTAATGGTCATTTGGATTTTTACTGCTTGTATTTGGTAGGCTTATTAAATACATGCAAAAATATATATACTATTCTTTAAAAATATTGTTTGCATATAAATGAATGCAAGTTTCAAAAATACAGTTTCCAAGTAATGACTAAATTAAACTGCTTTAAATATTGTTTAGGCTTGTTCTGGCCACATTTCTCTGATTGTGTTTATTGTAATCAGCATATCCATATATTATGATATTTGAGTGAGTTGCACGGAGGGAGATGGATTTTCAAGCCAGATCATGCAGCATAATAGCAACAGAGGGAAATGTTGCTATCCCACAAACTGCTTGTCTCCTAGGAAGGTGAGAAGTGCTGTCAATCTGATATTTGCTGGCATTAAAATCACTTAGAAGAATTGAAATGTAGAAAGATAACTATAGCATTATGGAGATTCTTTGAGTAACAAATAATATCAAAAGCACTTTAAAGCTATTACTCAGAATTGTAGACATTGACACAGGATGCCAGGTTCTATCTGAACAGCTGCCGTGATGGGCAGATCCCTAAGGAGTTCTGAGGCCATTCCAAGTTCCTGTGGCTTTAGTCCTTGTCACGTCATCATGACATTGGTCTTCAGCATGAACATAGATCAGGCAGTTACTCAATTCTCAGTGTGCTTCATGAGATTGCCTCTTTGCATTTTGGATAAACTGAACAAAACCAAACTCTCATCCCCTGCAATTCTACAAGACAGCTCTCTATCTGAGAAACAAGCACCTACCTTTTCATTGTAACCCCAATTGAATCATAAAGCTAATAAGTTCCAATCTTCACACCAGTAGGATTGAGGGCAAATGAAACAAGATATTTAAAAATCATTTTCCTGGTAATGATTTTACTAGAGAAATTTCTAAGGCTGAATTTTTTAAAAACAAATTCTGCAAACTATCCTGAACTCCTTGGAACATTGTTCTGTTCAAACTCAGTTCTTCTCTGAATGCATTTAGGTATGTATATTAATCTGGGAATTATGAATAACATTAATTCAATTAGAAAAATGCAATTCAAACTAAAATTTCCTTCCAAATATTAAATCTTCATATTGAGTTGTTCCTTTTAATGGCATCTGGGTTTTAATTAATTTTTGAGTTGGCCTTCAAGGTAGAATAATGAAGTTAGAGGGTTGGACTGTCAACTTTTGCTTTGGGAACAAGTATGTGCTTCAAGTTCTTATTTTATTTAAAATTCCTCTCCTTATTTTATTTGAAATCTAGATGGGTTAAGCTTTACCACGTGTCTTCTGATAGCCTGTCTTCTGCTGTCTTCTGCTGACATTTACCCTAGCAGTTGCCTTCCTTTGTCTACAGTACAAGTAGTCAATCACATGGAGAACCTAATTAGACAGTAAGGAAACCCAGGTGTCCTACTTCTTTCTACATAGTATGACATCTGCAGCTCCTTCATGAGTACTTTACATTGACTGATTAACAATGGCAGTAATGTACAGGCATCAAGAGAGATCAGTTTCTCCTTGCCTGACATTCAGAATGCAACTATCAAGTTAGCCCACTCTGCTACACAGCATGACACCACTAGCCTGAATACCTCATCAAAGTTCACTGTCTTTAGTCTTGGCCTGTGACTGCACAGACTTGTATCTGAAACAGAAGAGTTTTTCAAAGGCATCTTTCCTAAGATTCTAGAAGAGGCCTAAAAACTTTTGTTTTGTTTGCTGTGCTATAAAAAACTGGATGGTGTCTGCCAAATCTGGGCCAAAAATTTTCATACATTAAAAAGAATGCTATGAAGCTGTAATGTCTTTTAGTGGAGTTTTATAGATAGAAACAATATTTTAAAACCCGGGTAGTAAAAGAATACTCTAAAATTCATATCTCTGCTACACACAAAACATTTTCATATCTACTAACCTACATATACAAAGAGAAACACAGAGAGATGCTCAGTTACGTAAACAGGGAATCTGGTAACCTTTCCTAAAACCTTTAAAATCAGGGAAATGTAATTCTTAGGCTTCTGACAATGTTAAAAAGAAAATGTCAGCTTGTGCAGTAGTATTTAAATTGCTAGGGGATAGGAGTTGAGTGTGTCCCTTTATCTTTAATCCATCCCCCCCCCCCCGGGTCAATGTTACTAGAAGAAAGTAGAAAGCATAAATTGGCAGAATGACTTTGTTCTGAATTTGCAGATTTCATGAGTGATGTCTGCTTTTCAAGCATTCCTTTGCACTATTCTTCAGGCAGTAAAATGGGCATATTTGTGACAGTGAAAAGTTATTAAGTTTCAGTAAGATACCCAGTTTGTCTGACAGCATACAGAGCCACATATTCAGCATGCTGATACAGCCGTATGCTCTTGTGCCTGTCTCAGTTTTGCATTTCAGAGTCCCTGTCTGAGATCTGAAGATAAGGTTGATTTGTTTGCTCACTACAGAAGACTTCAGCGAGATCAAACTTTTCATCTGCGACTTACTGGGTAAGGCTCATAGTATCTGACACCCTTTCAAAGTGATGCTGACATCTCAAGCCAGATGCTTACAATTAGCTGTTGTTTTCCGAACATCGCTTTTAATTCATTCATACTTGTGAAGCATTTTGATAGAATAAAAAAACTGTGGGGTGTGATTGCAAACACCAAATGTTGGTACCACAGTGCTTCTTTGTCAAACAGGCATCACCATTCCTGAGAAACTGCAATGCTTCTGAATGGGAAAGGCTTCCCTATTATTTATGCAGTCCCAATCATGCAATAAATACTTATCCTGGCATTACAAAGAAAGCAAGTCATAATTCCAGAAACTGTTTTGCATTTAGAGCACCAAGTGATTTTGAAACAGTTTACTGCTGGGGACAGCAGCAGAACTTATCCATGACATTTAGGTTTATGGAAAAAGGAAAGAGAATTCACCATGGTTGATTAGACTTTCATCTAAAATAAACACATAAATAATAACCACAATGGCTAACAATGCACACAGTATGTTTGTTGCTGTTTCCTCTCTTCTTGGCTGGCTACAAATATTGAGGAAAATGCATGACAAACAAGATCCATTGCAAACAACATAAGTCAAATAAGAAAATGCATGAGGAGCAAGATTCATCGCAGAAACAAATAAAAAAGTCAAAATTTGAACAAGTCAAAATGAGTTGTTGGCGGATAGTTGATGAAGTGTGGGATTAACATAAGGACAGCAAGGTTCACATTCTGCATCTAATTATGAACTTACCATATATCAGTCATATTTCTGGTGGACTAATCATATTGAAAATTATTTGCCTTTTTTCACAATTCTTGTAATAGATTTCTCAGGTCAGAAGTTTGAAGTTCACTTTGGAAATTCTATTGTAAGTGAAGGATATGGAAGAATTTTTCTTATAATATATCAGCATTCCCATATGGGTTATCTATTGAATGGTCTCATTGCTGGTAATGGCAAACTTGCTGATAATGACGCCATTACAGTAGTGGGCAAGGCAATCCCATTTCTGTCTCCTTCTCGCCTCTTCTGCTTGACCTGTTTTATCTCCCATGTCCAGAAAGCTGCTGCAGAGTAGGCAGACATCACTCTTGCTTGAAGTCTGAGCTGACTGCTTGCAGGAAGCTTTTGAAACCGGACCAAAGTCCAGATAAAATTAGATCATGTACAGCAAGCTGCCAATCCTTGCTTTAAAAGAAATTCATTGAGGCACAGTACAGTCAATCCTGCATGTGTAGTCTAAAAACTAGAGTAATAAGTTAAAAATGGGTATTGAAGTAAACCTATTTTAGGAACTCAGAAAAAATATTTTTAATATTTTTATTGCCCTACCACCAAACAATTCATTACGGCAAACATTTCTCCCTACATTTAGTCATAACGATTACATAAGACCTGACAATCATATTAAATCAGGAATAGTTTAATCGTTGTGGAATAAGCCAAAGTTGACTATGTTTGCACCACAAGAATCATGCTTTGACTCCACTGGATGAATGTGGCAACATCCTCTGTTTGAAGCTCCATTTGTATACCAAATATACAAAAGCCTTGGGATCAGTATGTATTTTAAAAATTAACATTTTTGTCAGCACTTTAACTTTTCCCCGATTAAATCTGAGTAATGTTTACTTTTTTTTAGGTAGAAGTCACTGCTGTTTAAAATGTAGCATTTTAAAATTACAGGTTAACTCAACCTAACATCTTCAAAATTGTTATTACATCTCCTAATGTTATTCATTTACTTTGCATTCCTGGAGTCAGAATGCCTTCAAAAGAGCATGAAAGTAAATATCAAATATGCAAAGAATGACTGGAGCCTTTTATTCTTTTAACAGCTCTAAATTGATGTGATATGTGTGTTCTCTCCCATTCCAAAATCCAGAAGAATATATTGCTAGAAAGATTGAGTGCCTTCAAACTCCCCTCGTTTAAAATTCCTGGTCAGCAAGTAGCAAATCAAAGAAGGTAAATACTGCCCCTTGGTGAACAATTGGAAGGAGTTCTTTTAAGCTTCTCTAGAGCCTAAGAGCTCATTTTCCAGGTACAACTTCTATTCTTTTATTTTCAGATACTATATTAAAAGGAATTATATCTGGCAGAGCTGTGTATATCATGTGCATTTAAGGAAACTATAAAATGTCATACCAAATGATTTACCATTTTTATTTAAGAATTTTGTTCCCTTTATATTCATATTGTTTGAAAAATATTCAAACAAACACCTTTTCCAAATAGTCCTGTGAAATGGAAACATTTTGGCCTCCATCCAATATAAATAGTCCTAAAATCAATGAGAAAGATTAGTTGCAATTAATTTAAGCCCGATTAATTTCAATGGAACTTAAGCATGAGCAAGGCACGTTAAGGTAGATGCCATTACCAAATATGCAGTTTATCTTAACTTGCAAATAATTAGAAGCTTGGATAATCAAACCCAGTAACTACTTCTGAGAAAAACAGATAACTTAATTATCAATTTATAACTCATGAGTTTCTAGTACTATGAAACAATCATAGGGGTTTTTTTGTTTTAAACCTAGTAGTTAATAAATGAGAGCCGGTTTGATGTAGTATTTAAAGCTAAAAGCCAAGAGACAATGAATTCTTATCCCATCAGTTGAGTGACTTTGGGCTCCTCACTGTCTCTCAGGCCTAAAAAGCAGGCAATGGCAAACCACTTTTTAAATATTTTAAATATTGTCAAGGAAACTGCAGGGACTCCTTCAAGCAGTGACCAGGAATAAACTCTGACTCAAAGGCATATGCAGATACACATGTATGTGCACACATACACACAAATGTGCACACACACACACACACACACACACAGAGAGAGAGAGAGAGAGAGAGAGAGAGAGAGAGAGAGAGAGAGAGAGAGAGAGAGAATATGATATGATATGATGCCAGTGATGCCTTCAAGCTTCAATCTAAATATCCATTCTGAATGCGTGAGAAATAGTTGAATGAACCCATATTACAGAGTAGTTTCTTTTAGCAGGGAGCTTATTTATGGTCAGTGCATAGACTAATATAGAGATGCAACCTAATAAATGGTAATGCTAAACCTCTGATTTCTAATTAGAAATTGATTTCTGAGAAACTAGCAAGACGTGATGTTTGGAAGATTACTGGGGTTATGGGGATTTTGGAGAAACTGTTGGCTGAGCTACTACTGGGCTGCATTCTCCTTTCCCTCCTCAGGCTTTCTCTCAAATACACGTTTGCTTTTTTATGGGGCCTGATAGAAAGAAAAATTGTTAGAATTAAAATAGTTTTGTTACCATCATCTAAAAGTTTATTTATTATTTTAATTTGATTGACTTGATTTTTATCTTGCTGTTCTGCCCTGGTGAGCATTCAAGGCAGTTGACAAAATTTAAGAGGCATAACATATTTATATTTGTTTATTTATTACATTTGTTTGCCACCCATCTTGCTGTAAGATGACTCTGGATGGGCTTATAACATCAAAATAAAAAATAAATATATTTACAAATGTATAAAAATGTATAAAATTAAATTATACAAATTACAAATTATAATTTGTACAAATATATAATTATACAAATACAAATTATAACTAAAACTAAAATATGGGGAGAAAAGGAGCAGAACATTCGGGGGGGGGGGAGTGGGAACTGCTATTAGTCAATCAACCACCTCTAGTGTAATATTCCCTATTGGGGCCCCAAGTCAGCTAGCAGAGTCAGGTCTTCTGGATCTTACAGAAAGTCAGGAGGAGGAAAGCCAATCTCACTCAGCATGGGTGGGGCAGGCCTATACCATAGGAGTGAGACAGTTTCTCAGGTAACCTGGACCCATAGGTAATAACCAACTTCTTGAATTGCACCTGGAAGCAAACTGGCAGCTCACAGAACAGCAAGGTAACATGGGCACTGCAGGGCCCAAGGACTGCCTCTACCCCTGCACTCTGCACCAGTTAAAGCTTCTGAATGTTCTTTAAGGATAGCCCCATGCAGAGCGCATATCATAAGTTGGGGAAAAACAGTGAAATAATAAATAAATACTGAATTCAAATTATCTAACAGGTTAAAAACATGGCAAAATATTTACTGAAGCTCTAAACCCAGAGAGAATGGAGAGTGAGGGGCAAGTGACTTTTGAGGGGGGGCATTCTTTACCCAGAAGCAATTCAGAAGACAGACTTATCCCACGGACAGAAAGCTTTTACTTATTGATTTAGTGATTTAAATAATGAGAGTGGTGACATCTTCAAGAAGACTTCTCTTATTGACCTTAACAATCAGATAGGTCTGTAACAGGTAAAGCAGTCTTTTTGAAAGTGAGGCCTTAAACCACATAAAGCAGACATGTCAAACTCGCGATGTCACGTGACGTCGCGTGACGTATTGGAGCTTTTTCCCCATTGCCGGCAATGGGGTGGGTGCGGTTTCCTCGTGATCCGTCTGGCCCACGGGCCGGCAGTTTGACACCCCTGACATAGAGCTTTGAAGGTCAAAATTGTTATCAGTAAGCAATTGGTAATTCATAAAGGTTTTTCAGTATTAGCATTGTATGAACCTGTATCTTGTACTATATATTAATATAGCTGTTGCATTTACATCAATGTAAAGTTGCGACCAATGCCTGTAGCTTGGCAAGCACAGATCCTCATGATTTTGAACATGTAATGTTAAACAAAATCACTTTCAAATCACCTTATGGCTGGTTTCATAAATTATTACTTATTCTATGTGAAATGGCTAAGAAAAACATTCTAGTTCAATTTTGCACATCTTTATATGATCCTTGCAGATCTACTACAATAATGAATAAAGTGATTTGCACTGAATATGAGTGATTGTATTAACAATGAACAATATGCCTTTCGAAACCAAGAATAATAACACTCTCATATGGAATCATCAAATTTTCTTATTCTGCTAGTTTCTTTAGTTTTGTTTTCTGCTCACTTGGGTTTATTGATCATTTGCTTTTCATTTTGTAATCAACATTTTCCCATCAATTTGTTGGTTAACATGTCTGTAATTTTGAGAAGTAATAGGCATAGTGTGTGGTATTGCCTATGTACAAATTCCTTTATGAATTGTAACTAATGACAAAACCCTTGTTTTCAAGAAGACAAGCAAAGAAAGTTTCTTCTTGCTATTCTGGAATGTGTGTGTGTGTGTGTGTGTGTGTTAGACCTCCATAGTATTTTTTTCCATTGCATGTAA
The DNA here is from genome assembly GCA_023970755.1 of Azemiops feae. Taxonomy (NCBI): domain Eukaryota; kingdom Metazoa; phylum Chordata; class Lepidosauria; order Squamata; family Viperidae; genus Azemiops; species Azemiops feae. The sequence continues at coordinate 18,075 of JALGBA010002071.1, forward strand.
TGTTCATTTCCAATTAAACACTGACTTCAGAACATCCATCTTATTTTGGTAAAAATTCCTATGCAATTGGCAGTTTGTCTGCTTTGCAGTGTGTCAGGTTTGTATTTATTTTATATATTAAAAATATTTTAAAAGAAAAATATAGAGAGGTACAATGTACATTGGGCCCATAGATAGCATATTTTCTATAGCTTGGGTAATCTAATACCACTGAATTTTAGATCATTATATTATCTACCTTTTACCTACAACACTTGCAGTTTTAATTCATGAAACAGAGGCTTGGGGCTTTTTAATGGTGAATTGAACTGAGACAAGAAGAAGGTTCAGAAATGATTGATGAGACAATATCATGTAAATAAGAAGAAAAGAAAAACAAAACTTTAGATAAGTCACCCTCAATTTGGTGACCTCAAACAAGTTGAACCAATTCCTATTATTCTCATACAGAATGATGACTAGTTATTCTGGCTGGCTGGGAATTATTGGAATTGGATGGAGACTAGAATGGAGTTTGCTGAGTTATTTTCCTAGCAATGGTCTTTGGATCTCAGCATGTCAAATGAAAAACTATTTATTTGTAAGTTACAATGATTGAATTCATGAAACATATTCCAACACATACACACACACACAAACACAAACACAAATTTTCATATGCAGTATGAACTAAGTGACATTCTCTACAAATTCTACTTATTTTGCTTATTATTTAGGTATGTATTATTTAGGTATCTCAAATGTTATTAACTGTAGTTATTATTGATATCTACAATGTATTTTTTCATTTTCCTAGTGGAAACTGCTCTATGAACAACTTTTGGCTCACCCAAGGTACTATCCTTATATATTCTGATGCTACTGTACGGAATCAAAAACTCATAATTACAAGGACCAAAGAGTAGGAATTAAACAGTAGGAATAGAAATTATTGTCAGGAAAGCCTGAGGCATAATGATAAAAGAATAGCTAGTGGCAGAATTTATGAAAAACTATATGTTTCTGGATTTTGTATTAATTCCAAGCATATTGGAGTGGACCATCCTCTGACTTTCACAGAAAGTAATCAAGACTCAAGAAAGTATGTTTACTATAGGTCATTACTGCATGATATTGGCAGCATGCTTATTTTAGGTTTGGAAGTAACAATTATTGCTATTATTCAGGCCATTTTTTCCCAGCATGGCACTCTACCAGGCTGCACCAATAAAGCATAGTGTATAAATGACAAAACACTTTATGGCAAACTTCCCACTGCAGTTAAGATTAATGTTCAACTTACCAATACTTAACATAGGGATTTTTGAATTTACATTCTTAGGAGCTTAATCTATTTCTGATTTGACTGGGTGTTGGTTAAGTGTAGTGGCACCCTTTCTATTATACCCAAAGTAGATCGAGTAATATCTAAGATGACTGAATTTAAACATGAATGATAGTTAAGATGATGAAATTATGCATTGCCCCATATTTTGAACATTTAGTTCAAACTGTTAGATACAGAGATTTAGCTATACATTTGTTTTTGATGGAGAGCATTCAAAATATATGAAAAACATGAAAAAACAAGCGGGATATTTTATTATCTGTATAATATACAGTATGTATAAACTACATTATTCTAGCTGTTCTATATGCAATGATAGGTTAACATCAGTACACTACCCTTTCAGCTAATGTGAGTTTTTTTGGATTCTCTGTCCAAGATGCTATAAAAACTGCAAAGAAGCAATACAAGGAACATTGATTTATGTTTTCTATATCATATATGGTTCACTGCTCTTCTCATGGCTCATATATCTTCCTTATATGCAAGTGGCCAACAAGAAAATAGGCAAGTCCCAATTCTTTAAAGATCTGGCAATACTGCACAGATTTCATGAATACCACACACACACACACACTCACTCTCTCACACACACACACACAATGATATGATATGATGCCAGTGATGCCTTCAAGCTGCAATCCATATATCCATTCTGAATGTTTGTATTATTTGCAGATACTTTATTAGCAAAATCCCAGAACAGTTGTCCTTAAAGAAGAAATGGCTTTAAGACATCACCATTTTTTTCCTGTCTGCATCTTCCAGCACCTACAATCATAGGTTGTACTACTCAGATCAGAGCAATGCAAAAATGCTTATTTGTGGGATGGTAAGAATACCATTTAGGAAATAGCTTTCTTTTTATCTAGGTTCTCCTCACTACTGCTACTATATATACTGTATGTTCAATTTATTATCTTTAAGTCTAGCCCAGGGGTGTCAAACTCGCAACGTCACGTGACGTGTTGCGACGTATCGTGACTTTTTTTCCATTGCCGGCAATGGGGTGGGTGCGGTTTCGCCATGATGCATCTGGCCTGTTGGAGGACAGTTTGACGCCCCTGGTCTAGCCTTTCCTCAAGCAACTCAAATTGTTATTTATTTTTAATTTATTTATCAAATATTGAAACTGCCCACCTTCTTCGCAGAGGGCCTCTGGGCAGTGTACAGATAAAATGTTGAATCATAAAAAAGTACATTTTTTAAAAAGGCAAGGATGATTAAAATTCAAAATTAAAAGTTAATTAAAAGGCATGGGGAGGGCTTTCAGGGCACTAACCAGTCCCCATGGCTGTGTGCTCTTCTGTGGTTCCCAAATCAGACAACAAAGCCATGTTTTCAAATATTTGCCAAAGATCAGGAGAGTGGGGGCCCGCCTCTCCAATGTTCTAAAAGTTGGGGGCTTTCTTCCTGAACTATGCCAGTTAGAATTTCTTAACTGACATGGTCTGCAGCATATTTTCCTTGCCTGAACATCTACAGTAACCAGCTTTAGAATATACAATAACAATTAGAAATGGTGGATAGCTTTGCCTTTTAAGACTATCAACGGTAAAAGAAGCAGCCATCAAATATATATATATATATAAAATAGCATTTGGTAGAGTAGTGATGAAGATATTCAGGGGCTGTGATGTGTCTATAAATATAAAGATCAGAATTGTGTAGGCAATCCTTTTCCCTTGATAGTCTATGGATGCAAAAGTTGAACTGTGAAGAAACAGGATAGAAAGAATATTCATGCTTTTGAACTGTGGTGTTCTTTGGAGAAGACTCCTGAGAATATCAGGGTTTGCCAAGAAAACAAACAAATGCATCCTAGAGTGAATCAATTCAGAGCTCTCACTTGAGGCACAAATGACTAGGCTCAAATTATCATATTTTGGACATATTATGCAAAGACCTAACTCACATGATGAATGTGTAATGCTTAACTCCTTGTGTTTTAATTATAATGTACTTTTTTATCCAATTTTCACTGACAGCATGCTGTCCTATCAAATAGAGCTGCTGATATCCCAGTACTGTTTTCTTATTATAAAACATTTCAGTTGATTATCCCAAAGTTATTTATCTTCCAGATAAATTTGCTTCTAAAACAGCAAATATTTTGCATTTAAGTTCGGGAGACTTATCTTGTAAGAAAAACATCAGGAGACATAACATCAGGAGGCAAAAGCTAATAAAATTTGTTAATCTGAACAAGTGCTATCAGACTCCTGATTTTTGGCTACCATAAATTAACACAGTTCTCATCTCTTGATACTTGCTAAGCAAGTATGTACCATATACTTCTATGGAACTAGATGATAGCCATATCTACCAAAATCCATTTTATTAGAAGATCATATGAATTAAGAAGAAAAAAAGACCCAGAAAACTAACATCAATACCTGGGAAGATACTGGAAAAAAATAATAAAAAAAACAGAGCTGCGAACATATAGAAACAAAGTTATAACTAGTAGCCACTACAAGTTTGTTAAAAACAGGTCATCCAAACCAATCTTATTTCATTCTTTAACAAAGTGACTAAATTAGTAGACCAGTGAAATGCTGTGGACATAGTATACTTAGACTTAAGCAAGGCATTTAACAAAATAGACCACAACCTACTTCTTGGTAAGCTAGAAAAATTAGGAATACATAGATCACCACCAGATGGATTTGTAACTGGCTGACAAACCAGTAGTCCTTAATAGTACTACATCTACATGGAGGGAAGTAAGCCATGGGGTACCACAAGGTTCTGTTTTAGGCCCAGTACTCTTCAATATCTTCATAAATGATTTAGATGAGGGAATAGAAGGGGAACTCATCAAATTTGCAGATGACACTAAGCTGGCAGGAATAGCCAACATCCCAGAAGAGAAGCTTAGGATCCAAAAAGATTTTGACAGACTTGAACAATGGGCCCTATCCAACAACATGAAATTTAATGTGGAGAAAAGAAAGGTTTTACACCTAGGCAGGAAAAACCAAAGATATAAGTACAGATTAGGCAAAACCTGGTTCAAAAACAGTAACTGTGAGAGGGAGCTTGGAGTCCTAGTGGACGATCACTTAAATGTGAGCTAGTAGTGTACGGCAGTAGTCAAAAAAGCTAATTCAATCCTTGGTTGTATAAACAGAGGCATAGAATCAAAATCATGTGAAGTATTAGTACCGCTTTATAAATCCTTAGTAAGGCCACACCTGGAATACTGCATCCAGTTTTGGTCACCACAAAAAAGATGTTGAGACTTTGGAAAAAGGGCAGAGAAGAGCAACAAAGATGATTAAAGGCCTGGAGACAAAAATGTATGAAGTACGGTTGCAGGAATTGGGTATGGCCAGTCTAGAGAAAAGAAGAACTAGGGGTGACATAAGATAAGATAAGATAACCTTTATTGTCATTTTTTACTGTGGACACAATGACACACATCAAAAATGAAATTTAGTTGCATGCTCTAAAAGTGAACACATATATGACACACACCTAAACATACTATATACAACATATACATACTATATACAACATATGTATAGACCTACACCCCTACATATACATAACAAATGAATAATAAACACTGTCCATCTTGAATATATAACAGAAGGAGGAAGCTTGAGAGTTCACAAGGTTTATACTGTATGGAACGAAACTGTGGCTGAATCTGGATGTTCTGCTTCGGATACCACGGAGCCTCCTCCCAGAAGGTAACAAGGAAAACAGGTTATGAAGAGGATGGGTAGTGTCCCAGACAATTTTACGGACCCTGATTAAGCAACACTTCTGTGCTATGTCCTGGATGGGAAGGAGGGAACTGCCAATGATCTTTTCAGCCATCCTCACCACTTTCTGCACCGTCTTCCTGTCTGAAGCAGTGATGCTTCCAAACCAGACTGTGATGCTGTATGACAGGATGCTTTCAATCATCCCCTTGTAGAAAGTGGTAAGGATAGGGGAAGTAAGATGTGCTTTTCTCATGCGATGCAGAAAATGCAGGCCCTGCTGTGCCCGCTTCACCAGTGTCTCGCTGTTGAGCGACCAAGCCAGCCTACTTGTTAATTGCACAACCAGGAATTTGATGCTGGTAACCATTTTCACAGGTGAATCATTAATGCACAGAGAAGTATGGCTGTGCCTGCCTTTTCTGAAATCGACAATGATCTCTTTGGTTTTTCTGGTATTTAGAACTAGGCTGTTCTCCTTACACCAGTTCACCAACCCCTCAACCTCCTTGTGGTAAACACCCTCATTGTCATCATGAATAAGGCCCACTACTGTTGTATCATCTGCAAACTTCACAATATGGTTGGTGGCAAACCTAGCACAACAGTCATGGGTCAACAGAGTCAACAGCAGCGGACTTAGGACGCAGTCCTGAGGAGAACCTGTGCTCAAGAAAATGGTGTTAGAAGTATTTGGTCCAACTCGCACATATTGGGGCCTGTTGGTAAGAAAATCAAGAATCCAGTTGCACAAGGAGTGTTTAAGCTTAAAAGGCCCAGTTTGTCTACTAGATGCTGGGGAATGATTGTGTTAAATGCTGAACTGAAGTCAACAAACAACAAATGCACATGAGTATTTCTTTCCTCTAAGTGCTTCAAGCTCAGATGGAGAACGGAAGAAATAGCATCCTCCATAGATCGATTTGGTCGACATGATACTGGTATTCCAGTATTTGAGGGGCTGCCACAAAGAAGAGAGGATCAACTTATTTTCCAAAGCACCAGAAGACAAGACAAGAAACAATGGATGGAAACTAATCAAGGAGAGAAGCAACCTGGAATTAAGGAGAAACTTCCTAACAGTGAATGAAACAGCTTGCCTTTAGAAGTTGTGGGTGCTTCATCACAGGAGGTTTTTAAGAAAAGACTGGACAACCACCTATCTGAAATAGTATAGGATCTTCTGCTTGAGCAGGGGGTTGGACTAGAAGACCTCCAAGGTCCCTTCCAGTTCTATTCTTATTGAATATTTACAATCTAAAGTCACTGTATATCATCCATTTAATTCAATAAGATTTCCAAATAGGCATGCTGATGAATCAGTGTACATATAAGGATGGGCTATTTTACAAAACTATTGTTGTTTAGATTATCAATCCAATTTTATGTATTTTTATATTTAAAAATATGGAATGCTTCATGAATATGCAGTTATCCTTGAGCAGGGGCCATGCTAATCTTCTCTGTATCATTCCAATTTTAGTATATGTGCTGCTGAAGTAAGCATGCAATTTCACATTCCTATGCACAAGGACAGAATCAATATTCTTTGCCTACTTTTATAGGAATATGTAAGTTTTGAAGGGGCTGGCAGATGTGATCTCAAAACCACTGAACCATCTCTTTCAAAAATCCTGGAGCACTGGGGAACTACCAGAGGACTGGAAAAGAGCTGATGTGGTTCCCATCTTCAAAAAAAAAAAGGGGGGGGGAATAGCTCCAGGAAACTACAGACTAATCAGCCTGACATCAATACTGGAGAAAATCCTGGAAAAGATGATCAAGCAATGAAGCTACAAACACCTAGAGGCAAGCAAATTTATAATCAGAAGCCAACCGTTCCTTAATGGAACTACATCTACATGGAGGGAAGTATGCAGTGGAGTACCTCAAGTTTCTGTCTTAGGCCCAGTACTCTTTCACTAGGTGAAATATTATCTAAATATTTTGTCAGTATTCAGTGAATAATATGAATGAACATGCAGAGTCATTCAGATGAATACGCAGTGAGTAAATAAATGAGTGAATATCTCAGGAAGCATATTTGGCAAAAAATATTGGAAGGAAATGGAATCAAATGATTTTTGTCACCAGAATTAATTAAAATGCATAGCTAGTTAATGGGGGATGACAATAATACTTAAAGTAAAGACTATTGATCATGACCAATGCTCTTTGAAATGGTCCCAGGAGTTTTGTTTTGTTTTTAGCTAATCAGCTAATGACTGTATGACAGACTTTAATGTTTTGTCCTAGACACTATATGCCAAATACCTGCTGAACTTTACAGAATCAGAGAATCAGGGTTAGGTTATGTGTTCCTTTGATTTCAAAATATGGTGGTGGTGGGAACAAACTGTAACAAAAACTATTTTGGATCCCCATTTCTTTCATTTAACATTTTTTTAAAAAACCAAGCTAATTATAATTCCTTGAAGAATTAGCTGTGGTCCAGTAGTTAGCAGACTGAATAGCTTTTGATGAAAAAAGGGGCAACAAAACCAAACCAAAACCAAAATCTCCTCTTCCTTTGCTGAATTTTTCATTTTACTTTCCCAATGACATCTCATTGACATCTTTACTCCCTCTTTTCTCTGATTTGCATCTGATCCACAGCTTTTCTACAGGAGTAAAGGAGAAGTGAAATATAGTTTAGTAAAGGTACCTGTCTCCAACTCCATTCTATCACAAACATACAGCTACAGTATCCAGGACATATTTTTGGAATATTTGGGAATCTGGTCTTCTTTCATCTATTTTACTTTTCTTCTTGTACATACCTTAAAGTCCATTATAAAGAAATTCAGAAAGGAGCTACACTGTATTTCCATCATTGTAATCCAATTCATTTTCAAAGCATTACTTCTGGAATCCAAATCATACTTAGCTGGAATTTTATTGCGCTGAAATCAGTGATATTTACTATTAGGTTTTTTTTAAAGGGAGAGATTTTATGATATGACTCAAATTTCCATTACAGCACTCTATTTATCAACAGAGACTTTTTGCTATTCAGAAAGCCTTACAGGTGAGACTTAAACAGCACTTTGTTTCCATGAACAGAAAGGTTAACTCCAAGGAATCTATAATATTACCCATAACCTTTCCAAAATTTTCCAGCTTTATAAATTAAACAGGATGCTTTTGTTGTTTTGTTGTAAACATGAGCAGATGATACATTTCATCTGAGAAAAATTATCTCTACTGCTATTTCTAAATCAAGGTAACAATTCACTTTAATAATTTGAGAATCCATAATGTGACCAGTCTCGTACTTTCATAAATATGTATGTTAGGCTATAAAATAAAAACTAAGATTGTAGAGCACACTAAGCTAAATGTGGCTTACTTGTTTGTATTTACATTATATAAATTCAATGTAGTTTGTTCAGCAAACTGGGTTAAATAAACACTGCATTATCATTTATTTAAACAGCTATAGAATAATGGATTCACATGTCATACTAAATTATAATGTAGTAAATTTGTATCTTAGAATATTGTATAAACTCAGCAATTATGATTGATCAGCCACAGTTTTTGCCCATGCTATATGAATCCAGCCAAATGTGATTATTTAATTTTTAAATCCCAGTTTAGTGCATATGAATCTGGTCAATAATTAATTATCAGAGTTATCTCATGTAGTTGACTATGCCAAACAGAGGCTACATTTATAAACATAGTCATTCAATGTTAAATTAATCATGCTTTATTCAAGCCAATTTTATAAATATACAGAATAAACTAGAGCCTAGACCAGGGGTCGGCAACCTTAAACTCTCAAAGAGCCATTTGGACCCGTTTCCCACAGAAAAGAAAACACTGGGAACCACAAAACCCTTTTGACATCTAAAATGAAGATAACACTGCATATATCGTTTTTTACCTTTATGCTATGTATAAAAAAACTATAGTGTGTTGCATTTATGAAATCAATGAACTACTACAAAGAAAACAAATTTTTATTTCTGCATGCAACAAAAACATTTTGAACTCCAAAAAAAAGGATGCTGGGTCAAAGGTTACTTTCAAATAAAATACTCAATGTCTATTTGAGTCCTCCTCGTATTTATGAAATAAAAAGCTGGTGCAAACTATAAAAACTACAAATAGAAAAATAGAAAAGAAAAAAAATGTGGGGGGGGGGGAGAAAAGGACAGGAGAAAGAGGGAAAAAAAAACCTTTCTCCTTCATCCCAACAGGTAAAAACAATTTTAGTAGCTTATCTACCATCTTTAAATACAGCATAATTATCCCCATACCTCATCTCTTAATTAAAAAAAAATCAAAATATTTCATTAAACATTCTTTATTAAAAGTCCAGTAAGGACAACCACATATATTCATATTTTCTCTCTCTCTCTCTCTCTCTCTCCCTCTCTGTCTCTTTCTCCCTCTCTCTCCCTCCCTCCCTCTCTCTCTCTCCAATCTTCTGCTCACCTGGCCAGCTGGCCTCACGCTCTTCTCCGACAAGCTGACACACCGTGGACATTCTTATTGGGCTGGCTTTACACAGGCGCTCCTCTCCTGCCCTTGCTGCGTCTCTGCAGCCAGCCATTAGCATGGATGATGTTACCTAGTTGGGTCATGAAACGTCATGAAAACCATGTTGGCTGAGGAATTCTGGGAGTTGAAGTCCACAGGTCTTAAAGTTGCCAAGGTTGGGCAACACTGGTTTACATAGCGCATTTCCATGTAGTCAGAACTGTAGCCATGTTTCTTGCCCCTGGCATGGAGGGTTAGCAGCCCATGTGGCCTCTCAGCAGCAGGGAGGATTGGAACCTCGCTCACAGAGCAAAGCTTGCAAGTTTCCTTGTGGTCTAACTTGGCACAAAGTCCTTGCACTCTAGAAGCCAGGAGGCAGCGAAGGAAGCTGCTCTGTGCCTGGGACCCTCCTTTTCTGCACCGAGTGTGTAACCATCTAAAAGGGAGGCCACCAATGTAAGCCCTGCCCTGGATTCTGCATGCAGGGAATACCCAGCACTGGGGACTAATTGTTTACCTCTTCCTGATTCCAGGTTGATTTTTTCTTCATCCTGGGATGCCAAGCAGTTCCTGACGACTCAACCTTCATCCCACATTCCATGTATATGTTCCCCACCCCCTTTGTAAATAAAAAGATTTCTTAAAATGTCTGTCCATCCTCATGCCTTGAGGGAGGGTCACACAGGTCTGAGGTCCTGGGAATGGGGAGTGTATCTTGCAGGAAGGTGGGGATGGGGGCAGCCATTCAGGCCCCCAGGCTCTTACAGCTTTTTTCTCTCACTGTTCCCCTCCTTCTTTTCACTCCTGAGCCTGCCAGAGCTCCCTGCTGGGTTTGGCCAATTGATTTGAGCCACTGGCAGCATGTTTGACCAAAGGTTGCAGGGCAGGAAAGTTGCAGCCAAGCCAGCCCCTAAGATGGGGGTCACCCCACCAAGTCGTTTCTCCTCTTCCAGTAGGCAGCCCTTGGGAAATTGACAGATGCCTATCACTGGGGGGCCCGTCAGCTGCATTTCAAAGCTGCAGGCCCAAGCAAATAGAAATGCAGCGCATTTACCCAGAGCCACTTGGCCAAGGGCGTCAGTTGGCGATCACTGGGGGTTGCAGGCGGCAGCCCGGGAATCGATTTGGAGGTGCGGAGGGGAGGGGAGCGGCTGAGGGCTGCCTGTGTGACCTTGAAGCAGCCACCTTTGGAAGTACCAATGCTGCTCCAGCCAGGCTCGAGCCGGGCAGAGCAGGCGATGGGAGAGAAGCGGGCCGATCGCCTTCCTGGCAGCCAGGACTCTGGCGTGCCTTCCCGGCCAGTGGGGCCAACAGTAGTGCCAGCTGGGGATCGCAAGGGCTGCACTCCCTCAGGGCCGTGGCTTGCGGAAGGGCTGGCCCACTCAGTGGAAGCTCCGGCAGGCTGCTCCCGGGGGGGGGGGATCCCAGGGCTGCCCTGCGCAGCTCCCCAGCCACGTGCACCTCGGACAGGGCCAGCTCGGGAAAGGGACTTCCTGGCCACGCTTCTTCCAGGGGGCGGGGTGGCTGGGTGCAGGGCCAATCAGGAGCCCCAAGAGGGGGCAAGCCCGCATGAACAGCCATGCCCTTTCTGTGGGGGGGACACGTTGAGGGAGCAAACAAATCGCAGGACGTAGATTCTGACGGGAGAGGAGCGCCGGTGTAAAGCCAGCCCAATAAGAATGTCCGCGGTGTGTCAGCTTGTCAGAGAAGAGCATGAGGCCACCTGGCCAGGTGAGCAGAACATCGGAGAGAGAGAGAGGGAGAGAGAGAGAGAGAGAGAGAGAGAGAGAGAGAGAGAGAGAGAGAGAGAGAGAAGGGAAGCACACGTGCCTCTCTGTGTCTCTGTCTCTCTCTCTGCAAATGGCGGAGGAGGACTGGGAGCTGCAGTAGAAGGCTAAAAGAGCTGCATGCAGCTCCAGAGCCGCGGGTTGCCGACCCGTGGCCTAGACTATACTGACTAGATTCACCCAAAATCTTAGGCTAAAATATAGTTGACATTTGTGATTCATTTATCATTCAAAAAGAACCAGAAGAAAAAAAAAATAAGTTTTTCATATCCAAATTAACACCTTGATTGATTTATCTGCTAAGAAAACCAGAGGTCATCTCCCTGGAGGCATGTTCTTCAGTTCACTTGATGGGAAAGAGCTTACTCTGCTCTTTTTAAGAGTTGCATAGAGAAAGAAAGAAAGAAAGAAAGAAAGAAAGAAAGAAAGAAAGAAAGAAAGAAAGAGTAATGTTTAGAAAGTATTGATTTCTTTTCAGAAAGCAATACCTGTTGAATGTTTGATTTTCTGAGAATATATTTTTAAAGGCCAACTAGCTACCTTTTAGAAGAAGCTAAAGATATGAAGCCAACTGAACATATACATGTTTAATCCCCACTGAATCCCCAAGTTTGTTGCATTTTAATACTATAATTGTATACAAATTTAGCTGTACAAAACTTGAAGAAATTATTGAGCGGAACCATGCCTAACTCTACATGAAATCCAATTGCAGGAGCAGAGAGTTTCCATAATAAACAACTGTCCTTGTGCTTTATTTACATTAGAAGTTCTCTATGGAATTGTCACAAAACTGTAATCTACCCTGAAATATAATTATACTGAATGTATGTGCATCCAAATTATAGAGATAAGCTGCATTATTTACCAAGGAAAATGCAACATTGTTTATTATCCCATAAACCAGAAAGAGAAAAATCTGCAATTTCTGTGGACTCAAGGCATTTACTTCAGTTTTTTATTCAAAACTTTTTCAACTCAAGATAAATTTTGTCAACTTTAAAAATGAGCATGGCTGTAGCCATCTTCCTTATTCATTTTCGGTTGACACATAGAAAGGAGGGAGGGGGGATTGCCAGATGCTTCACTATCTAAATAAACTTTTATCCCATGGGAACCAAGGTCATCGGCTGTTCCCGAGATTGCAGGCTGGGCGTTTCGTGAAAAGCCTGCCAAGAAGATGTATTGGGGAACGTAGTTGCTTGCATAGCTTTAGGGGTGGGATTTCTTAACTTTGTATTGGGGAATTGTTACGTGTGTCTTCAGATTTGGTTTCACTTTTGACGTGCCAATACTTTGTAACTAATAAACATATACTTTGAGGAATTTGCAAGCCTCAGAGATCTGCTTTATTTGTCTCTGTCTGTTGGAACCATGACAAATTTATTATTATCCTGACCCAGGAAAGGGACAAAAGAGATTTTCAGATGCTGCTTAATTTATTACCATTTTGAAATTTGTTTATTTTGCTTTGACAAATATTGCTGGATTTAGAAAACTAATTTCCTAAGAAATAAAACTGGATAAATGGGGAGTTGGTACTGTTGGAATTTAAACTGGAGAGCAATGGAAAGGAATAAACTGATTACTTTTCACTTCTCCCATAAGAATGGTACCATTTTTCCCAAGTCCAAAGAAAGACACTTTTGTTGCTTTTGACCAATCATAACTTATTTAAGCCTATCTAAATATGTCCATTAGGTAAAGGGGCTATGGTTGAATCAGGATAACTCTAGTAAAATACTTCTGGGTCCCTTTTGATACAATGTTATTGAGAATGCTGTTTCTGTACCTCTGGGTGCAACCAATAGCTTTAAAAGTATGCCAAGACTGTGAAACAACAATCTAATATATTACAGCAGGAATATCTTGCAGTTAACCCAAAGGTGCTTTTTCAAAAGGCAAGTGGACTTTGTGAAAGCAGAAAAAGCACCTTTGAGACAACCATGACCTGGATGACTGAGAATTTCCAGAGACATCTTACAGTTAACATTGCATGCATATTGTTGTTGTTGTTATTATTATTATTGTTGTTGTTGTTGTTTACAGAGGTATACTACTTCTGACTTTTAGGAAAGTAAATGTGGAACAAATTTCTACCTATTATATGATTTGTAGTATTGATGTATGACTTGCATGATTATTCAGCAAAATGGTTCTATAAAGCTTATTATGTTATTTTCTAAAAATATGTATTTTTCCTTCTAATTATTTTTATGTTGAGAAAATTCAATGTTTTATCTCTGTTCCCTTTCATAACTGGAGTTTTGCAGTGTTTTCCTCCCCAGATTTCTTTTTATGAATTCATCCTATATATATTTGCTGTCGTGTAGAACCTAGCTTTATTCTTTAATGCTGCATCCAAGTTTTTTTAAAGAACTTTTCGCTAATTTGATATCCCTCAGCTGAGTTGGGTTGCAGCTCTCAACATTTCCAGCCGGTAATAAGAGAGCCTTGGCTATTCTTCCAGAACTTTGAAAAGTTTTCCTCTTTTGGAGGAAATGCAAATATCTTTCAGATTGTTTTAAGCTGTTTGAGGTAGCCTCCCGGCTAAGGTATGGTAACGTTCATGGTCCCATAGCCTGCATTTCTAATAAAATTCAGTTGATAATACATTTGCTTTCTGTATATGAAGTAAAGAGAATAAATTATGTACGTTTGCAAAAAAAAAAAGTACCTTGAATTGGTTAAAGAGTGATCTGTAATATTGAATTAATGAGACTATTGAATTAAATTATGTGGGCTTCTGACTTTTTAAAATTCTATAACAGTAAGCAAATAGACATAGACTTCTGCTATTTTAGCATGACAATGAACACAGATTTTAAAGCTCTCCCATTTTACCAATGGAGCATTGTAGTCTGTTATAAGAATGCATGACAAGGAGAAAGGACTACATAAGAATAATAAAGAGGGTAGAACATACAGTAATTGACCTACAGGACTGATGTGTGGTAAACTTAGATTTGATCTTCTTGAGAATAGGTAGTGGAAGGGAAAATAATGAAATTGGTCTAAAGGTGTTATTACAAAGTTCTGAAATAATATATCATTTTCCCCCCATTAGGTTCAGAAAGCTGGTACAGTCCTCTAAGTCAGGGGTGTCAAACTGCTGGCCCATGGGCCAGATGCATCCCGACGAAACCACGCCCACCTCATTGCCGGCAATGGAAAAAAAGTCATGATATGTCGCAACACGTCACGTGACATTGCGAGTTTGATACCCCTGCTCTAAGTAAATGTCCTTGTGTCTCCATTGCCTGGAAACAAAGTATTGTGGTGATTACTTCTCCATTTGAATATTCCTTTACTAAAGTGATAGTAATTAATTTTATAGATGGGATGTAGGTGTTGTAACAAACATGATCTGTTACAATAAACACATTTTCTTGGAATACTACAACCAGCTATTAAAAGTTGTTAATTGATTTTCAATTATTTTAATTGATGAGCAACAACTAGGAATATAGTGAGATAAAAAAATCTTGCTGTATCATTTAATTCTATAGCATTTCAGAATTACGTTACTTCAAGTTTCATTGCATGTTATTTATTCTTGTTCCCACCCACCACCTAAGTAGAATAGAATAGAGCTGGAAGGGACCTTGGAGGTCTTCTAGTCCAGCCTCCCGCTTAAGCAGGAGAACCTACACCATCTCAGACAGGTGATTGTCCAGTCTCTTCTTAAAGATCTCCAGTGATGGGGCACCCACAATTTCTGGGGGTAGGCTGTTCCACTGGTTGATTGTCCTCACTGTCAGGAAATTTCTCCTTAGATCCAGGTTGCTTCTCTCCTTGATCAGTTTCCAACCATTGTTTCTTGTCCTTCCTTCTGGTGCTCTGGTGAACAACCTGACCCCTTCTGCCTTGTGGCAGCCCCTCAGATACTGAAACACTGCTATCATGTCTCCCCTATTTCTTCTTTTCTTTAGACTAGCCAAACCCAAGTCCCATAGCTGTTCTTCGTATGTTTTAGCCTCCAGGGCTTTGATCATCCTAGTTGCTCTTCTCTGAATTTTTTCCAAACTCTCAACATCTTTTTTGTGATATGGTGACCAGAATTGGCTGCAGTATTCCAGGTGTGGTCTTACTAGGGCTTTGTAAAGCGGTACTAGTACTTTGCATGATCTTGATTCTATGCCTCTGTTTATACAACCCAGGATTGTATTAGCTTTTTTGGTTGCTGCTGCACATGCTGGCTCATAGTCAAGTGATCGTCCACTAGGACTCCAAAACAATCCTTTCAGAGTGAATGAATATACTGAGCAGATCCATGAAATGTTGGTATATAGTTTTTCACATGATTTCCACACAAGAATCTTACAAATATTGGATGGTCTCTTAGATTTCATAATAGAATTTTTACTGAGCCGTCAACCTTTTCTTAATTAATTACTGATGATACCTTACCTTTCTTTCAGTACAGAATGACAGTAGTGGGCTAAAATGTCCAGTGCATTCACCAGCCAGAATTTATACATTCCCCAATTTTTAGAATCTGCACCTGAAACTAGAATAAAGAAAAAAAGAGTAGAGTTACAATGACCATATAGGGCAATCCTTTATTTCAGAAAGTTTTTTCTTTATTTAACTTAATTATTTATTTATTTTAATTATTAATTTATTTATTTTGCTCTTGAATTCTACTTCATCTTTATAAACCTTTTTGCTCCCTTTTCAAATTTGTCCTTCGTTTTTTCCAAAAACAATATGGTCAGTGTAAGTGAAGTCTATAGAATACTGTCCCAATATGGGATTTCAGATTTATGATTTTATGTATCTTAGACAGTTTTTTTTAAAAATGAGGCAAATGTTTTCTGAAATGCTAGAAACTCCCCAGATAAGTGCCTTAAATACAGATTTTTAACATTCAAAAATGTCAATTATTACAATTACTATAATTCAGCAGAAGAGGCCAAATGAAATAGCAGTTCAACAATAGCAACACATATATTCTATAGTGAAGGGGATTGGTTAGACTGTATTATTTCTAACTTTCAGCTTTAGTATTTCAGACTTTTGGCTCTAGATGGTTGAAGTAGGAGTATATGCCAAACTATATAAGAAGATTGGCTTCCTAATGCCTCCCAACCTATCTCTCAGAGAGAATGTGAAGAAAATGGCTGCTGCTACACGTAATGTTCTTTTTTACTATGGTAATTTTACTATGGTAGGTCAAAGGCTGTTACTATTCTTTTAGTACAGGCATCTTAAGTATACACTGAAATTTGCTTTGAGGACAAAATATTTCATATTAGACAAGTTAGGGAAACCTGGATTATAAAACTGGACGTTTGCAAGAAGAATCTTCATTGCTGTACCACCTTATGCCATATCATTCCTGTAATATGGTATCTGTGTTGGTTATGTATTGGGTTTCTTTTTCTACTGACTACAGGCAGTGTACACTAGATGAGCATTCCTCTATTGTGATGTGTTGGAATGTGACTTTGATATCACTAATTTTGGATTCTGTGCGTCTCATTAGCGAACACAGATTTAGTTGTGATCCTCTAATAAAGAATATATCCATTCTTTTTTTTTTTACAAATCTCAACTTTTCTTCCCAGGGGACTATCTTCCAAATAAAAATAGAAAACAATTTCAGCCTTTTAAAAACAAATTCCGTGTTATGCTTCTTCTTTTGAAAGGTTTCTCTCTAAATCAATAACTTGGTAGTATTACAGTCTGATCTCAGTGTTTGCCTAGTCATTTTATTATTTATTTATTTAGAACCATCCATCTTCTAATCAGTTTTGGGCAGCTCCCAATAAAAAGATCAAACAACATATAAAACCATATTAAAACTATAAAACTAAACACATTAAAACATTAAAAACCACAAAAACCTGGCACCAAGTCAAACTTTTTATGTGCAGTGATCTAACCTGATCCCAGTGCTTGGGAAAAAGTCAAGTCTTCAAAACTTTATGGAAGGCTAAGGGTAGAGGTCTGCCAAACTTCAGAAGGCAGAGTATTCCATAGGTCAGGGGCTATCATGGAAAAGGCACACTTCCTAGCTCCCCTCAGATGACAATATTTAGGGAAAGGGAGCATGCCCATCCTGTCAGACATGGTAGGATGGGGAGATGTCCTTAGTAAAAGACAATCTCACAGGAAACTTGGCTCTGTGTCATAGGGCACAATGCCATTCATGAGTAATCCAGATAATAATTACATAATCTTCCATTTCATATATTATTAACAATATAAAAATATCTATGATTATTATCATGAGTAATCCAGACTTGCAGCTATAGAGGGAAAAGGAGCATTGGAAGTTGCCAAAAAGCCTCCTTACCAAAAAGGAAAAAAATAGAAGGTTCTTATATAGATAAACAAATGTCTCCTAATCCAAATGAAACATGGACTGTGGAAGAGAATTTGCTGTATCAAAAAGCAGATGTGTGAGGCAGATCTTTAGTTCCCTTAATGTTCCTTTTGAGCAAAAGTTAATTTGAAACTACACTGTAATTTGGGTAAGTAAAAGATCAGGGGATCTTAGATAATTTCTCTACTATGTGGTTACAGAAATGGAATAAATTAACTTTGTACTGATCTCATGCATCTGCATCTTGCCTGAAGCAGCTGTACAGTAGAAAAAGTATATGACTATATGGAGATCTATTTATGTTTGTATGTGTGTGCATTTATCAATATATGTATATCATATATTGAAAATATAACATTCCATAATATTCCTTTAGAATCCTGAGCTTGTTTTCTAAGGTGTTAGCTTTCCTTAAATTTTGTGTAATTCACAAATTTTATAAACTTCTCTTTTCTCATCTAAGTCATTTACGAAGATACCCAAGACAGAACCCTGCAGTTCCCCATTGCATATCTCTTTCCAAGTAGATAAACCCATTAAGGACAACACACTGGCTGTGTCTGGGACACTACACATTCTCTTCATGACCTGTTTTCTTAGTTACTTTCTGGGAGAAGGCTTCGTGGTATCCGAAGCAGAACATCCAGATTCAGTCACAGTTTTGTTCCATACAGTATTAACCTTGTGAACTCTAAAGCTTCCTGAACTCTAAAGCTTCCTCCTTCCGTTATGTATTCAAGATGGACAGTGATTAATATTTATATGTTACTTATATGTAAGAGTGTAGGTCTATACATATGTTGTATATAGTATGTTTAAATGTGTATTATGTATGTGTACACTTTGAGAGCAAGCAACTAAATTTCATTTATAATGTGTGCCATCGTACCCACAGTAAAAAAAATGACAATAAAGGTTCTCTCTCTCTCTCTCTCTCTCTCATATATATATATATATATATATATGTAGGTCTTTGGTAATTCGGGTTTTCTCCCGTGTAAAATTGAAAGTGTCTTGGCAATGTTTCGACGAAGTCCCATTCGTCATCTTCAGGCTGGTATCTTCGGCTTCGTGCTCCTAGAAGCACGAAGCCGAAGACACCAGCCTGAAGATGACGAATGGGACTTCGTCGAAACGTTGCCAAGACACTTTCAATTTTACACGGGAGAAAACCCGAATTACCAAAGACCTACATACAAACACCCGTGAAAACCTCAGAAAACATATATATATATATATATATATATATATATTGAGAGTGTCTTGGCGACGTTTCGACGAGGTCCCACTCGCCATCTTCAGGCTGGTGTCTTTGGCTTCGTGCTTGTGCGAGCAAAGAATGATCGGAGCTGCCGTCCTTCTATAAATACTGGAGGGGGTGTGTGGCGTGTTGGCTTTGTAGCTGTAAGCGGGTTGGTTGGCTGTGTTGTTACATCTTGATTGGAAGATGGAATTGATGTAAGCAAATTAGCTGATGTAGCTGTAAGCGGGTTGGTTGGCTGTGTTGTTACATCTTGATTGGAAGATGGAATTGATGTAAGCAAATTAGTCAGTTGTTTGGTAACATCCTGTGTGGCTGAGGTGCTGGCTGTGTGCCCATTGTTCTTTTGTACCTGGGTAATGGGCTGTGTGGTAACATTCTGAGCTCTATTGTAGTGCAATAGAGCTCAGAATGCAATAGAGCTCAGAATGTTACCACACAGCCCATTACTAATGTGCTTACATTAATTCCATCTTCCAATCAAGATGTAACAACACAGCCAACCAACTCGCTTACAGCTACATCAGCTAATTTGCTTACATCAATTCCATCTTCCAATCAAGATGCAATAACACAGCCAACCAACCCGCTTACAGCTACATCAGCTAATTTGCTTACATCAATTCCATCTTCCAATCATGATGTAACAACACAGCCAGCCAACCCGCTTACAGCTACAAAGCCAACACGCCACCCCCCCTCCAGTATTTATAGAAGGACGGCAGCTCCGATCGCGCTTTGCTCGCACAAGCATGAAGCCAAAGACACCAGCCTGAAGATGGCGAGTGGGACCTCGTCGAAACGTCGCCAAGACACTCTCAATCTTACACGGGAAAAGACCCGAATACGCCAAGACCTGCATACCTGTACGGTGAAAATCTACGAAAACATATATAGATATATATATATATATATATATATAATATAATATTATATATGAGGAGAGAGAGAGAGGAGAGAGAGACGAGAGAGACAGAGAGAGAAGAGTGAGACAGAGAGAGAAGACAGAGAGACAGAGAGACAGAGAGACGAGAGAGAGAAGGAAGAGAGAGAGATAGAGTAAAGAAGCGAGAGAGAGCAGAGAGAGAGAGACAGAGAGAGAGAGAGCGAGAGAGAGAGAGAGAGAACCTTTATTGTCATTTTTTTTACTGTGGGTACAATGGCACACATTATAAATGAAATTTAGTTGCTTGCTCTCAAAGTGTACACATACATAATACATAATCTATCTATCTATCTATCTATCTATCTATCTATCTATCTATCTATCTATCTATCTATCTATCTATCTATCTATCTATCTATCTATCTATCTATCTATCTATCTATCTATCTATCTATCTATCTATCTATCTATCTATCACACTGGTTGTGGTTGTTCAATCAATTGCAAAACTATTTCCTAGTGGGACCATCCATCTCACATTGGTCCAGTTTATCAAAAAAGAATCTATATGTCAGGGCCCACTTCAAAACCTCATCCTAAGAAAGCAGAACTCGTGGAAGCAGTTTCTTCCAAAAGGAACTTTTATTAGGAGAAGCTGATAGCAGGCATAATAGACAGGATCTGAGGGTTTCCCGCTCAGAGCAATAGGTTAAAAGTGTCCCAAACAAACCCTATCCCAAAGTTCATCCGGCCAGTTCGAATGGGCCAATCCCCAAGTGTTAAGTCCTTTGTGGGAAAGAGCAGATAATGCCAGGCTGTCTCAGGGTTGCAGCAATGTTTTGTCGGCTCTTCACACCTTCCCTTCCGAAAGCGGAGATAAACCAGTTGCCGGAGGCACATTCCTTTCTTCTCCCCCCCCTTCTAGCTGACATCGAGGGGAAAGATAGTTCACAAAGGAAGTATGCAGAAACAGCAAAGTGTTACAGTGTAGCGATAGAGGAAATCAAAGCAATAGCCCGCAGTGCTTTGCCCCCCTCCCCTCCAGGAGCATGGCAGAACCCAAAAGTATAGAAAGAATAGAGTTAGGATTAAAGGTAGAAGGGGTCCCTTTAGAATATGGGTTCTGATATCCTGCCTCCCTTAAAAAAAAGAGAAATCCACCTGTGGAGACATAGAGACAAATATATGCATAAGTTAATCAGGCTTGTTCGGGTATTCGCTGTGGAATTTTTTAGCAATTTAGGAGCTTTAATATGCCGTTTGTGGACCCACTCGTTTTGGGAGGATGGGAGGTGTTTCCATGCCACTAGGTTTTGAGTGGAGCCATGGTATTTCCTGGAGTCCAAAATTTCTTTAATTTTGAAATGTTGTTCCCCTTCTACCATAATGGGGGGGTGGGGGTGGAGCGACAGCGGTCTTAATGGTGACTGTTGCTTGCACTTTAAAAGGCTGCAGTAGAAGATTGGGTGGATTTGCCTGAGGGATTTTGGAAGTTCCAATTCCACTGTGACTGGGTTTATAATTCTAACAATGGGGAATGGTCCTATATATTTGAGTCCACGTTTTTTAGATGGTTCTTACCATTTCCCCTATGGTAAAAGGTTTTGGCTCGACTCTCTTTTTATCTGCTTGAGTCTTATACAGTATGCTTGTCTAGCCTCATCCAATGCTTTCTTGACCACTGGCCAGGTGTTCTTTAGTTGTGCAATCCACTCCTTTAATGAAGGGATGGCAGGTTCTGAAGGGGAAAGTTCTGGCATTGGGATAAAACTTTGTCAGGGCCCACTTCAAAACCTCATCCTAAGAAAGCAGAACTCATGGAAGCAGTTTCTTCCAAAAGGAACTTTTATTAGGAGAAGCTGATAGCAGGCATAATAGACAGGATCTGAGGGTTTCCCACTCAGATCAATAGATTAAAAGTGTCCCAAGCAAACCCCACCCCAAAGTTCATCCGGCCAGTTCAAATGGGCCAATCCCCAGGTGTTAAGTCCATTGTGGGAAAGAGCAGATAACGCCAGGCTGTCTCAGGGTTGCAGTGATGTTTTGTCGGCTCTTCACACCTTCCCTTCCGAAAGCGGAGATAAACCAGTTGCCGGAGGTGCATTCCTTTCTTCTCCCCCCTTCTAGCTGACATCAAGGGGAAAGATAGTTCACAGAGGAAGTATGCAGAAAAAGCAAAGTGTTACAGTGTAGCGATAGAGGAAATCAAAGCAATAGCCCGCAGTGCTTTTTCCTCCTCCCTTCCAGGAACATGGCAGAACCCCAAAGTATAGAAAGAATAGAGTTAAGGTTAAAGGTAGAAAGGGTCCCTTTAGAATATGGGTTCTGACACTATGGCCTACTTTACCAAATGCCTTACTAAAGTTTAATTATATTACATTTACAGCATTTCCTTGGTATACTGGTCTAGTCATACTGTCAAAGTTGTATGAGTTGTTTGGTGCAATCTCTTTTTAACAGGACCACGCTGGCTTCTAATAAGAACCCTGTTTCTCAGTGATCACAAGCCTATTGATTGTTTTCTAGATTGTTTTCTAGATATTCCCAGATACTGATGTCAACTTGATGTGTCTGTAGTTTCCTGGATCTACCTTTTTCCCTTCTTAAAATACTGAAATGACATTACTATTTCTCCTTGATCTTAAAGATTTCAGTCAATGGCTCTACGATGACTTTAATGCCCTGGGGTAAAATCCATCTGGTCCAAGAGACTTGAATTTAAAGCAACTAAAGGTTCTTGCATAAATTCTTTACCTATTTTGATCAATATTTCTCTTCTGCTCCCCATTGTTTACCTTCTGACAAGTTGGGCCACTTTTTTCTTTTGCAAGGTAGAATTTTTTTTAACATATAACTTTATTGATTGTCAAAAAAAGTACAAAGTTAAAGGGTAAGAAAAGATTTGAAGAAAGAAAAAAAAGTCAAAGATGTAGTCATTCTTAACATATAATGCAATTTCACCTCCCTTTTTGTTTGAACATCTTAAACAAATTTTATCCTTCTGGTACTATATTTTTCCTCATATTCTGTATATTGGCGCACAGGCATCTGAACCCTTTAGCACTTCCTTTCTTAAGTATCGATACTGCATCTCTGGTGTATATTTGAGTACCTTCTTTCTTATCTTCTTTCTTACCCCTTCCTTCTTGGTTGACAACTGTGCATTTTGGGTTGGGTTACAGTAATAAATTTCTTATGCTGGATCATTATTATTAGTAGTATGTAATACATTTGATTAGCTCTGCAGATCAACATTATGGTCAATATTATGCTAACAGACATTACTGTGTGGTCAGCCTCCTAAGGGATCCTGTGTTATTTGTAGTGTGGATTCTGCAATAAACAGACCCAACTCTTGTATTGATGCTTCATGAATGCTGGGCCATACACCTTTGCAGCATCTGCAATGGTCTGTCTTAGTGAACAGATGATACCTTGAAGAAACGTTTGGAATATAAAGCTACTGGAACTCATCTGTCCTATAATAACATTTCTTCTTGCAGGTATCCATATAGGGACAACAACTACCAAACTCAATTTGTTGTTATTGAAACCATATTGGGGGCCCAGTTTTCATTTTGCTACCAACATATTACTATTAGGACATTCAGTTTTATGGACTCTCCTTTCCAGCATGTACTTACTGGACTGTAAGCTCATAATATATGCACTTCATGAACAGAAGAGATTTATGCTAGTGGTGTTTCAATATAGATAAATGCTAGTATTTTTCAAAATAACTGTCTATTGTACCAAATGTAGCAATGAGGCTGAGAATTCTGCAAACTTGAGGACAAAGCAATTTATGTTCTAATCACAGCTTAGCAGGACAAATCCCCAGAGGTATAGATTGTAGTATGCTGAAGTCTGGTTAAGTACCATTATATTAGATGATAGTTGAAAGCAAAATAATGGTAGTTTGAAATAGCATAAGAGAGTATAGAGGTAATCTTCGCCTTATGACCATTCGTTCAGAGACCATTCAAACTTACAACAGTGTTGAAAAAAAATGGAGTTATGACCCATGCTCGAACTCACAGCCATTGCACCCAGACAGGCACTTCACAGCCTGTCTGAACTACAATGCAGGAGTGCTGCAAATCCTCCCACCCCTATCTCCTCCTGATCCATGCTTTTTGGGACACCCTGCACAATGGCATTAATTGGCAGCAGCACAAGTCCCTAGTCCTTCAGCAGTCTCTGCCCCCAGCACCACTGCTACCACTGAGAAATGCTGCCTCAAGCCACACAACTTCACCAGCCATCCCAGCACCAATGTACAAAGTCCCAGCTGCAAGAATGGGGCATCTGCCAGTCTCCAAAGCGTTTAGACTGCTGTAGGCCCAGCATCTACTTCAGCTGTAGCCCCAGCATTGTCACCAAATACCTTTGTGCAACATGGCCAAAATGGAAGATAGGTGGATCGGGGGAGTTGCAGTGCTCCTGCAGTTGTTAGGAATGCTGGCTTGGTTGCATGGCTGACTTTTCCTAAGGCGGAACAGATTTGGGCCATGCTGCTAGATGGACTGCAGCAGGGGCAGCTGCAGCTTTGCACCACACTGCAGTACCACCCCAATTCAAGTGCGATCTGCACTGGGCCTCCCCCACCCCTCCTATGGCACTTCTTCACACTTGTTACCTGGGATTGCCTCTGCTTAATGACCTGCAATTCTTGGGTTAACAATGGTAACCAGGATTGATGTCTCCCTTATCACAACAAGACTAGCTCACCTGCTATCCAGCTCTGAGTCAATGCAAGTGATTAATCCTCCAAATGCTGAATAAATTCTTTACAATAATTTACAAGTCCTGATTCAGCTCTAGCAGGTAAATTTGAGGAAAACTGAATAAAGTTGCTGAGCTATCCCCAGGTTCAATAACCTTTTTTTCATTGCTCTTACTGCCATTTTTTACTTGTTTTGAGGCAATGTTATTCTTCACTTCTTCTATCACTTTATCTCCTGTAACTTTTTAATATACTAAGGGAACTTGTTGAAATTCCCTAGCACCAAATACAACCTTTTTTCAACTTAAAGTTGATGGTACCTCCTGGCACTATCTGGTCAAGACATCTACTAATTGAAAAGTAAACTGAACATGCTAAGTATGTGATAGGCTTTTCTGAAATGTTTATATCAGTCAAATAACTTTTTACTGTGAATTAATACTGTAAGACCTTTTTTGTCTATCTATAGTTAATAAGTTATGGAAACTTGAAAAAAATGTTTTTTCCAGATAATTGATTAAATGCCACTTTGATTGCTCAGATGTAGCTGAAAAGCAAAATGAATTAAAGACAAAAATATGCAGTAAAAGAATTGAAATAGAAATGGGCTGGTCACAAAGCAAGAAGAATAGATGGCAGGTGGACTAAGGCAGTCATAGAATGGATTCCACCTGGTAAAAAGTGTCCACAAAAGAGACCTAAAACAAGATGGATCGACAACATCACCAAGTACTGCAGGCCCAATGAGAGACAGAGGGAGTGCTGTATGTTACTTGGTTCTTTTAGGCCTGGAAAAATATTGAACAAGACCAAACCAAGAACATGATTTCCTTCTATAATTACCTAGTGTTCAAAGTTCTAATTGGATCTAATTGCTAATATGTCTTTTTCTAATTTACGTGGCTTTTTGTTAACCACAAGGTTTCTAAGATGATTCCATTAAAAAGAGTCTATACCTATTAACCTGTCTCTTTATATGACTATGAGATTAAATGTTTAATCCTATCCTCCACATTTCTTTTCTTCACTCTACAATTTTCTACAATACAAGCCAGTTTGGCATAATGGTTAAGGCACCAAGCTAGAAACCAGGAGACTATGAGGACTAGTCCCACCTTAGGCATGAAAGTCGCCTGGATGACTTTGGGACAGTCACACTTTCTCAGCCCAACTCACATCACAGGTTGTTTGGGGGAAAATAGGAGGAGGAAGGAGTATTAGATATATTTGCCGCTTGAGGTTTTTATAAAGAAAAAATAAAGGTAGGATATAAATTAAATAAATATCTCAGGTAGCTTCCTATACATTTTTTCCTGCCATGTGTTTAGGCTTTGGTCAGTTTTTGATCCAACTATTTTTAAATGCTGTCCTTGCTTCTAACTACTTTCTGGTTTATTTTGAAGTGTTCAAAAGTGCATATACCATCTCAGAATTATTATATTGGCTCTCATGGTACTTAGACATGACTAGCATTTGGAAACCTGGGATAAATCCTGTGGTTTTTCTAAGTAATTCATCTATGCAGAGTTTGCAATATATACAATGGCTTTTTTATTGCATGGTTACATTTCCCTGCCTTGATTAGCAATCTAGCCTAGCCTAAATTTATATCCCTATAGGTGCAAAAGGAAAGAATATGATATCCATAATTAAATCTCAAATGCATACAGGAGCTGTGCTATTGAAAGATACCACTTCTAAAAATGTCAGAGGTTGCCATGAGCCAAGAGGTCATTTCTCTAGCTTCATTTATTCATAGTTTTTTCTTAACTGTACATAGCTTGAGCAGATTACAGATTTCTCTATCAAAAATATTTCGTTTCTGGTAAACTGGTGCTATCCTTGTTCTATCTATTGCCACCCTTTCCCCTGAAATTCTTCTAACTTCTTTTGATAATTCAAAGAGATTGTACCCATCTTATACTCTATCTTAGAAATACTGGAAAGTCTCTGTGGCAGATGTTAAACTATAAATTGGCTTCATCTGGGAGAAAGGGGTTTCCTAGATTTTCTTGGCCCCAAACAATTTCAGGACTTTACAGGCTGGAAGATGGTTTTCTTCCTAAGGAATTCACACTGCTTTTTTTTTTTAAAGAAATAATGGGAAATAAGGGAAGGATAAACAGTGAAGAAAAGAATGCTGGTGCTTATATCAAAAGCCTCATGAGCAAATGTGGGTTTTGAGAACACCTGTTCTAGAGGACATGGATGCTTTGGGGTCACCTTCAAGAAAAATTGGTCTAAACAGTTTATAAACACATTTTTAAAATGAATAGCAACTTTAAGTGTGAGATAAGCAATCCCTGTCAGAAAGGTCAAATAACAGGGATAGGGCAATGGCCATAAGTTCAGCTTGTACAAGATATTTTGATTTAATCTAAAACTCTGTCCCAGTTGCGAATTCTTTAATTAAAATCACCATTTACATTTATCTGCTGTTCTCTTTAGGTGTGAATGTGAATTTCAACATTAAGTTTTATGAGTTTGAGGTGTGACACAGTTATCTGAATTTTTGATGAAGCTTAGTTCTTTCTATCACTTTTTTTTTCCAGTGAACCATAGCTGACTATTTTTGCTGGCTTATAATAAATAGATCACTTTGCTGATGCTTTTCATCATAAAAAGACACACTGCTTTGAAAAACTTACTTCAGCTGTTGAATTGTTTAGCCATTAAAAACGTAGTGGGGCAAATGGTATCTCCTCTGCCTACTGGCCTTCATTACAACTGGTTGTAACTTGCTTTGTCGGAAGAAAAAGGAAATTTCTGCAGGAACACACATGCACCAAAAATAAAAAAAAGAAGAGAAGAAAAAAGAAAAGAAAAAAGAAACCTCCCCAAACATTTCACACTGCTGTTGCAAAGTAGATAGTACAGTTTTACTGAAAAGCTCAAAATCAAAGTTGCAGACTAAATAGTGTAATTCTACAATATTTCCTAGGAAATAAAGCCCACAGCTTCTTCCTAGGCTTATTTCAAGGTGCAGACAACTGCCTTGGTTGCCTCAAAACTACTTAAGGACTTCTTCCTCTATTGAACTACTAGCTATCAAGGAAGGAGTGGTGGCCTTGGCTGCCTCTTGCTTTCTCCTCCCAGCCTCTTTTCTTCTTTCTGTTAATTCCCTTTTGAAAGGTTGATATTTTATTCAGCAGCTCCTGCTGGGCTTGAATCTGTGACAGAAGTTTCTCAAAAAACTCTCAGTAGACAAAATGATAACAGCTGCTCTTTGAAACTCTTGGAGCCATAGCCTGTGAGGTGGTGGTGAGGACAGAGCGCTGTGAAAGGCATTGTTTGTTAAGAATAATGAGGCAACGAAAGTGACAAAGGTTTTTATTACAAATAATAGACAGCAAGCTTCAAACAACAATAGTGTGCCATTAGAAAAAGCAACAAAGTTAAATAAATGTCTAATTAACAGCTCCAGGAAGGCTATATTTATTACTCTACAGCTTTGTAAAGGACAGTCAGTATGTATACAAGAAATGGAATATGAGTTTGTTGAAATTCCTCTTTGTTGCTTAAAGTTTATTATTCCTGACTGGTTGCAAAAAAATGGGGAAGGAAGAACTTCCTGAAGCAATGTAAGAATGTACTGTAACATAAACTGTAGGCGCCTGCTATCTATAGTTGTAGGTGCTTTTTGTGATAATAAATGTTTAAGGAGTAGACATGCATTTTTTCAAACACACATTCTTTATGATGTTTATATAAAGCTACAATACATGTTGGTGTGCTCTCAGCTGAGACATTGGAGCAACAAGAACCTGTTTGAATTCCCTCTCTGGGAAAAGAATAAGCAGGCAAGATTGCATATTTTGGATACATATTAAATTGTTCTTTTCACTGTTCTTGGCTGAATTAATAATTTTGGCAAAAGAAAGCAAAGAAATAGTAGTAGTTGCTTTCTGTGAAATCTCAAAACAACTAGAACAACATTGGCATTGACAAAATTATTATCATTTGCAAAAAGCAGCTTTCCTTGGAAGAGTTGCATCCTGCAATTATACCTTTAACACCTTCAAACAATAACATCTTTTTTCTTCTCTTCTTCTTTTATTTTTGTGCATGTGTGTTCCTGCAGAAATTTCCTTTTTCTTCCAACAAAGCAAGTTACAACCAGTTGTTATGAAGGCCAGTAGGCAGAGGAGATACCATTTGCCCCACTACGTTTTTAATGGCTAAACAATTCAACAGCTGAAGTAGGTTTTTCAAAGCAGTGTATCTTTTTATGATGAAAAGCATCCGCAGAGTGATCTATTTATTATAAGCTAGCAAAAATAGTCAGCTATGGTTCACTGGAAAAAAAAGTGATACAAAGAACTAAGCTTCATCAAAAATTCAGATAACTGTGTAACACCTCAAACTCATAAAACGTGTGTGCATGTGTCATAGGGACCGAATATGGGTGTAATCTATGAAAATTTTCATAGTGCTATTAATACATAATAGTATATGATTTTGTACTGAAACTGCAAAAGCTTGTGTTATATTTTCTGGTGGTCTCAGTGTCGATTATGTTATCATTTCTTGGACACTATTTAGACCTACAGAATAATGTACAGTATCAGAAAAAATAGCTTGGGACAATGTATATTTAAATTGTTTTAGGTATGTGCTCAAAATCAAAGCATGAAGCATGATGGGGAAAAGTGTCTGGATAAATGTTCATAACAACAGAAATATCACAGATATTTTCTTTAAATGACAGTCAATCAAACCACATAATCTTTTTAAAAAAATAAGCTTGCCTTTTGTGTAGGTGATAATTTTCCAAATGGGTCAGACATTATATTGGAAGACAGAACAATATAATAGAAAAAGAAGTGGAATTACTTTGTAGCACAACAGAAAATCAGCAACCTTTGTAGTTTTTATATTTCCACTAGGGAAATTATATTTCAGTTAATTTGAAAAATGAAGCTAAAGCAAGTAATGACTCATTTTGAAATATTTGTATATAATGGTGGTGGGGTAAGAAAATAAGGAAACTCACATTCTTATCTATGTATTTTTTTTCATTGTTAGAGTTAATTGATCCAAATAGATATAATTTTAAGATTTGGATAACAGCACTGTAGTTTTGTCAATTTTCACATTATTTAGTAAAAAATGAGACATTTCCTAAGTTTTGCCTTATATTAAGGATAAAAGAAAATGATACTGTATAGCTCCCACATGTTGGTATCTGTCTGTCATACTTCTTCTGTATTTATATGCATAACCCTATATATTAACACATGTGCAAACACACAGAAACCGATCTCTCTACCCATTTCCTGCTAACTGGAGAAAATGCAAATATCTCCAAGGCTGTGTGCGCTGCCATAGATATTCCCACTTTCTTAAGGGTGGAATCAGCTGGTTGCATTACTGAATGAACAGGCAGAAAGGCACCCACCAGAAATATTATTTATACAGTGTTAGTCTTCTGCTTAGAAATCAACACAAAATTGTCTGCAGACCTATCTGTAATGTTTTTTTAGTGTTGCCATACACCCACACATTTTTTGAAACAATATTAAAATTGGTTATTACAGCCAAAAATTCTACTGGACTTAAAGTTGCAGAAACTAAAATGTCTGCATCATCATTATTCATTATTATTCCCTATCAATATTGAAATAACATTTTTATTATATATGTACTTATATCATTTCCCCCCAATATGACATTCCCAGATGTGTATGACTATAGATTCTATCATTTCAGGAGAAATATTGACTATGTTGGGTGGTGATGGGAATTAGACTTCAATGTCTCTGGAGTGCATCAGTTTGTGAATGCTATCTGAGATGCGAAGACAATCTTTCAATTGATAAATGTAGAAATCAATTGCTTTGCATTAACACTTGTATTTGCCCATGCAGTAGAACAAATGCCTAAGTCAGCTGTTTGCTTCTGTTTGTTCTTTCTACTTAATCATATTGTGAAATGTTGATGAGCAGTGGTAAGGAAATGCTCTGCAGAGTAATACCACTAAAGAAAACAAGAAAGAATATCTGTAAAGATCCATCAAGTTTGGAAAGAAAGAAAGGACCACATATTGTTTTCCACCTTTGTCACAAGCATTAGAAAACTTTCCAGATTATAGCACCAGTGTCACCCCATTGAGGAAAGTGTAGTTCAACAATCCACAAAATAATCCTGTCAGTAAAAATGGTGAAGAATGAAGCAAAGGAGACAGAGGGAGAATCTCCAGACCTTACATTGTACAAATACCCCTTTCTCAAAAGAGTTCTGGGCTAACTTGTAGAGTGATAAGAGGTTGCACAGCATTACCTGTACACAGAGGCGTTATTCCAGCTTTGAAGCAATGAAGGAGAACAGGAATTGGATATTGAGGTCACAGAGGGGAACAGCATGAAGTGCCATTTACCTGCTGGGAATAGGTATTGAGGATACCAGGGTTGAACTCGGAAGATTCTAAAGCAGTGATCTGAAACTGCTGCATGTCACCTTAGCCTGGCAAGCATAGTCAAAGAAAATGATGGAAAATTACAACAAAATAAATAGACACTGATACACACATAAGGGTCACAAACCACATTCCATTTTTAGTAGTAGTAACAAGTTATTAGGTGTTTGTGATTTTTTTGCTTATTAATTTCAGTGACTAGACCTTGTGTGCACCCGGAAGAGATTGAAAGTCAACTGACATGTATATTAAGGAATGTGTTTTGTGGCATATCAATGGGATGCTAATTAAAGAGTCTTTGATGAGAAATATTTACTTCTTTTATATGATTCTTGCTAATCTAGAAATAGAATTTAAGCCTCTTTAGCGGTATCAGGTGGAAGGGGCTAAAAAAATGAATATGGCAGTCATAAACCCTGCTCTTTTTTATGTACTTTATTTAAAAACACCCGAAGCTCTGAGGAAACCTAAAGGGAATCTGAATAAACTCTTGTCTATTTGAACAAGCTTTTCTTGTCCTGAAAGGTCTGATATTATTTAAATAAGCCCTTTAATGCTAGCTCTGTCTCCAGGCGCTAGATCAGAGTGTGTGATGGCCCCTTTCTGTGATGTTTTGGTCTTTTGAATTGTTTGTTTTTTCCTCTCAGCTTTCTCATTTGATGATCTCCTTTCCTTGTTCTGACCTCTGCTTTTTATTGTTGGATTCTGTAAACTGCTCAAACTCATAACAGATTAGAGGGGCCTATAAAATCAACAAAAAATGTAAAATTAAAAAAAAATCATTCTGCAGAATATACTCTAATATTATTTTATATTTATTTGTTGGGCTGCAATGAGATGTAGTTAGTTAGGAGTAAGCAACAAAAGGCAAATAGGATAAGTTGTTCGTTTGATGCTGCTTTTTAAAAGTGATTGCTTTTATGTGGTTCATTAAACAGAGAAACCAGCAAAACCTATCTACTTTGTCTGTAATGGTTGGAATATGTA
The DNA here is from genome assembly GCA_023970755.1 of Azemiops feae. Classification (NCBI taxonomy): domain Eukaryota; kingdom Metazoa; phylum Chordata; class Lepidosauria; order Squamata; family Viperidae; genus Azemiops; species Azemiops feae. Next base: position 49,996 of record JALGBA010002071.1, read on the forward strand.
TTGCTCAGTACAAAATGAAAATCAATAAGTAGAGGAATTCTGTTATAAGGATCAATTAGAGCCGTGTCTCACTTTTTAATCATTTGTAAAAGAGAGGATTGCTGTAGTACAGGAAGAGAAGGGGAAAAAAACACACATCTGTCTCCCAAGGACATCCAACCAAATCTGCTTAGCCTCCTAATGCAAGCCTGAATAAGTTCTAATTAACTCACCCACAAGCCGTGACGTTCTTTAATGTAACTAGGGAGTACATAAATAGATAGATAAAAAATTCATTCCTACTTTTACCAAACTATCAAACAAGCATACTTTCTAATCATCCTCATTGGATAGCTAAACAATCAATATGTGGATGTTCCTTTCTCTGTGTGTGCATGTGTGAAATTTGTGTGTGCATTTGTTCTGATGAATAAATATTGCCAATAAGTAGTACAGTAATGAGAGATTTTCAATATACGGTGTCTCTACAAGTGATAAGGTCATATGAATCATTGTCAAAAATTTCCTAAAGTTAGATACTGTATACAGTATAAAATGTTTTATAAAACCTTGGGAAAATTATTTTAAAACAACTCTACTTCTTTGATGGGTATTCTGTAGATAAGGTCAAATAAATGAACCAAGCACTTTGCTGTATTTGTTGAGAGTCAATGTTTCTTTAGATTTCAAGAAAACATTAAGAATCTGTTTCTGATTACCCATTTCTCTAGAAAAAAAAAAGGGGGGGAAGCTCTGGATTGTCTGAAAAATATACTTTATACCAAATCAATAAACACAAGAAAAAGATCTTGCTCTAAATTAATTTAATCAGAATTAATGAACAATTTTTAGCCCTGCACCATTATACAGTCAATTATCTCTGTTCATACAAAAAGCTAGAATAATATATTAATGCTGTTAAAAAAGGAAAACAAATCAACCTTGTCCAGCATTGATAAACAATATGATGGTATATTTTCTTTTACTTCTTCTTTACTATGGCCTTTAAAGAACAAATAGTGACTGGTTTTCATTTGGATAAAGCTTAAATAACTTAATTCTTAAAATCTATTATCATTGCCTATATAAGAAAATCCAGACTGAGAATTCATTCTTCAATCCATCATGAATCTAGATTTTTCTTTCTGAAAATGTTTTCAGTGATTGGGGATCATAGCAGGGATATGTTACTGTATTTTTGTTATCAATAAGTCTCTTTTTATTTTATTTGCTTATAACCTTAGTTGAGCCTTAATCTGCTTTCCGCATTTGTTTTTCAATAAGATGACATCTTGTTGTGAATTACTTTCTCATGGTTGTGACTAGTAGAAACCCCAAAAAGTTGGGGTGAAGGTGAGGAAGATTTAGGAAATAGGGACTGGTTAAAGGAGAATACAATAAACTGCTTTAGATGATGGTAGATATGAGATTATGGTGTGAAGGAGACAGAAAATGTTTTGGATAAGTGGCAGACTCTTTGTACACAGTATCATTAGAATTTGGAAGAGTCTGGGGCTGATTCCTGAGTGTAGAATCAATATCAGAGGATCAAACTAAGTGCAGTTGTGTAAATTGCATTGTACAGTGGAATTCTGTATAAGATCGTGGAATCAGTCCAGAAGGTATGGGCTTGAACCAGAGCTAGAGGACAACTCAAGGTAGAGATCTGCTGAGGGCTGAACTTCCATTAAACTTAGAATAACCTATATTGCTTGCTGTTTGGAAGAGATTGTGTGAAAGCTGAGAGTGTGTTGATGGAATGATTAATCTCAGAACAGGCAATTCATTCCATGTGCTATGAAGGAAAAAGTGTTCCAAAAAGACTCATTGTAACTGAGCCTGAGAATTCCTATCATAGTTTTTGAGCATTACTCCAAACTAATATTAAAGGTATCTCACTGAAAACGGCATTATTTTTGCTTCCTTGCACTTGTCAGCTACATAGGCCTTGACATTGGGGAACTGTGGAAAGTGGTACATTTTTTTTCACAGCTAGGACTACAATGGCAGGACTTGGACTGAACTTAGAAGACACAGGTAATAGTGGTATTGGTAGCATGTCTGCCTTCAGAAACATAGAGAGAATAAGATGGGAGCCAAAGGTGAAGACTGCTGGCACATTCTGTGCCCAGATGGTCCTGGCAAAGAAGCAAGGGATGTCCAACATTGGATTCATGGAAGAATACTGATGATCAAAGACCCTGAGCTGCAACATATGAAGTTGTGAGGTTGGAATAAGGGCACCAATCATAAACCTATCTATAGTTCTCAGCCCCACTAGTAGAACAAACCAGAAAAACAACTCTGCGGGAATACTAGAACTACTTTTATTTTGACTCCCTAGAATAACAGAATAGCAGAATATAGCTCCCTTCTGATATATTCCAGTGAATCAGGGATGCATCTGTCTGGGCTGCTTCCAAATATTATCTTAAGGTTAAAAAATGTTTCATTCATTTCATCAGTTAATGATTTTTCTATATTTTGTCAAAGTTATATTCTTCACTCTGTAAAATAGTATTGCTCTATTCAGTTGAATATCCTGTGGATGCCTGCTGATATAATGTATGTAGCTAACCTCTAGGTATAAGACAGGGTGACTTGGGTAGCTCCCATTTGTAGTGAGAGAATGAAAAGTGGAGTGGAAGGGATTCTGGCTCCTTATTTCATAGTAAGAAGATTTACTACCTTCTCTAGATGTCATATGAGATCTTTTTGTAAATTGCTAGGTAGATGATATACATTTTGTGATAAGTGGTATAAGGTTGATTGGGGTATTAGCTACATTGCTGGCTTCCAAATGCGAGCGATGAATATCTGAACTGCATTAGGAGATAGTGATCAGATGAACCCCAGTTTTAATGGGCCAAGGAATATTTGGCAGGAAATACTAGGTTTGCTGTTTAAGGAAAACTTTCAAGCACCTTAACTGCATAGTAAAGTAAAGGAATCAAGATTCACATAGATGTTCTTTAATTAGCTCTAATGCCAATAATTAGGAGTTAGAATGCAGAATTTTAAGAACTAAGATAAGAACCCTCCAGCCTTCCTTTATTAGACAGAGTTCATTAAAATAGCGCTTCTTTGAAGATTTTGAATTTCTTTTTTCTCTTAATGTTTGCATAAGGGACTACATGTTGGTTTGTTAGATAAGCCTATAATGGGATCTCCTATCTGCTGATTGTGTTTAGAGATACTGCCCTTCCTTTCTCAGCCTCAGCACAATATTTTGCAAGAAAGGAGATTGACAATCTGTTGATCCCCACTTCTGGGTATAGCTTAAATCCTGGATCACTGGTGATAATAACATCAAGTTGAGTTGCTGGTGCTAAATGCCAGATCCATTTATAAAAAGAACTTGTTTATCTGCAATCTTGTAATGGACAGATGCACATGTTGTGTATTACTGAATCTAATTGGGCAAGGAAGATGTCATCCTGAGATCTGCTCTCTCAGATTTCAGGTTATTCAGCAGGTTCAATTCTGGCACAATGCTGTGATCGAGAGCAGGTGATATGCCTAAAAGACATCTTACTTGAAACTAAGGGCCCTGCTTCTAAATGATGGGGTATGAATATTGTTTGATTGTTAGGCCAAAGGAACAAAGAAGAGATCCTGCTAATGTATTGACCATTCTGATGCATGGTACAGTCATAAGTCACATTTTCAATGCTGTTGTAACTTTGAATGGTCATTAAACAAATGTTTGTTAGCCAAGAACTACCTGTATGGAGTTCTCATTTACCTGTGAAAACCTGAGTACAATATACTAAAAAAAAAAATCCTCCAAGACATTCTGACAGAGAATTTAAATGCCTCCCCATGGTAAAGTAAATCTGCCTGTCTTATCTTTTAATGATTCTGTTAATGTTTGCATTTATTTTAATTCATGTTTTAAACTTTTATTTTTTATTCTGTATCTTAACTTACTGACAGCCACCTTTAGTGCTTAGCTGAATTGACAGGTGGGATAAAAATCAAGTAGGCAGAGTGGAAAGAAGGGATCTTCCCACCTATCTGCTTTTAATTATTTCTTTGTCCGTTTTTAAATAACATTTATTTTTATTTGCAAGCATTTGAATTTATTGTAAGCTGCTTTAATCCTAAAACCCAGGATATAAATAATTTTAATAACTAACTCACTAAATAATGAAATCTATTTATCTATTTACTTCAGTGTTACAAATTATGTGACAAATTTATTGAAATTTCCTTTCCTGAAAGTAGTTTGTTGCTTTTTTTTTTAAAAAATCCATTTCAGGGTGATTTAGCAATTCTTACTTTTTAAAAATGTTATTACTACATGGAGACAGATGAGGCATCTTCCTTCCCTCCCATGCTGCATGACTGTAATTTCTATAACCTCCTGGCTTCCTGATTTGTAAAGTTCACAAAAGAGCTTCCTTGGAACTGAATTCTCAGAAGTGGGGAGGTGTTGAAAAGATTACAAAAAATAGGAGAGCAATTATAGGAGAAGAGCAGGCAGAGCCTGGATGTGGAGTTGAGAGGACTCAGTCTAGAATTTTTACAATGCTCCAAGTCTAGGACCCCCTTGAATTTCATTAATCCTTGTTTTGCACCAACTTAATGCTGACTGTTAGTTGACCAGATTCTTATGTGTAGGCTTGAGCAATAAATCTTCTGAATTGGAACTTACATGTAATCCTGATTCTTCATGCCTAACATTAACCTATCCTACTCTACTTAGCCTTCTCATAATTACAATATATAGGATGGTCTTTATTTTTTACACCACCAATAAAAACACTGTTAAAATATTATTTTCCTTTTAAAATTTCAAACTTATATTCTTTTCTATCAAATGGTACAAGTTGCATAGAAAATCTCAACACAGCACTAGTAATAAACCTTAACAAAGCTAATTTCATTATTGTAGATAATTGCACAGACAGGTAATTGGGTCCTGTCCTACAAAGATGACTGTGCAAATAGGTGTGACTTGAAGGAAGGAGGCAATATTTGTTCAAAGCCCCTTGAGTATGCATACTTTTATATGCAGAAAGGGAAAGGAATGCAAAGGAGAGCTGTTCATGCAGATGTTCCAAATTGAATAGCTGTACTGGATGGCTAAAGAGGAAGACAAAAGCTAGTAATTTTCATAATATGACCCTGAACATACAGTGCATTCAGAAAGTATTCAGACCCCCTTCACTTTTGTCAATTTTGTTATGCTGCAGCCTGATTCTACAGTTGTTGACATTCATTTTTTTCTCATTAATCTACACTCATACTACACTACATAATGACAAAGTGAAAACAGAATTTTAGAAATGTCTGTAAATGTATAAAAAAGAAAAAAACACTGAGATATCACATTGGCATAAGTATTCAGACCCTTTGCAATAACACTTGAAATTTAGCTCCAGTGCCCCCCATTTATCTTGATCATTGCTGACATGTTTCTACACCTTAATTGGAGTCCACTTGTGATAAATTAAATTGATTGGACATGATTTGGAAAGCCACACACCTCTTTATAGAAGACCTCACAGCTGACAATGCATACTGTAACAGAGTAAAAGCCATGAGGGCAAAGGAACTGCCTGCAGAGTTCAGAGACAGGATTATTGCAAAGCACAGATCTGGGGAAGGCTCCAATAAAATTTCTGCTGCACTGAAGGTTCTTAAGAGAACAGTGCCTCCATAATTCTCAAATGGAAGACGTTTGGCACAATCGAGACTCTTCCTAGAGTCAAACTGAGCAATCAGGGGAGAAGGGCCTTAGAAAGAGAGGTGACCACAGCTTAGATTGAAAGAACAACTTAGTAACTTGGAACTGGAGCTACAAAATGATCCACAAAAGAAAGAATTGAAGACACAAATGGAATTAATAAAACACAAATTAAATTTACTGGAGATGGATATAAGGGCACAACAGATTAAACGATGTAAACAGAATTTTTTTGAAAATGCCAATAAACCCAGAAGATGGCTGGCATATAAATTGAAAAAAAGAAAGAGAAAAAAGACTGATAAGTAAACTACAAGATTCAAAAGGCCAATTATACTGCCATAATGATGCAATTAAAAAAAACACTACAGCTTATTATGAGACACTTTATAAGACTGAGGTGGTTTCGAATGAGGCAATACAGGAATATTTAAAAGAAGCGGATCTTCCAAAGGTACCAGAGAATACGCAATACATACTAAATGAGAACATAACAATGATGGAGATTACAGAGGTGATAAAAAGCAAAAGAAGGGTAAAACTCCGGGACCTGATGGTCTCCCTGCAGAATTCTATATAGCTTTACAGGACATTGTCAGCCCGATTTTGAAAGATCTTTGTAATGAAGCCTTTTCAGAGACAAAAATACCAAATTCATGGAAAGAAGCAAACATTTCTCTTATACCTAAAGAAGACACTGATTGTACACAAATTAAAAATTATAGACCAATATCGTTATTAAACGTGGATTACAAAATATTTACTACAATAATGGCAGAAAGAATGAAGAAAGTTTTGATTGAATTCGTCCATTCAGACCAAAATGGCTTTTTACCAAAAAGGCAGATAAAGAATAATTTAAGGATTATTTTAAATGTGTTGGAATATTACGAAAACCATCCGGGGAAACAGTTGGCGCTTATATTTCTTGACGCGCAAAAAGCTTTTGATAATCTTAATTGGCAATTTTTGTTCCAACAGTTGAAGGAGATGGACTTTGGCGGAAATTTTATAAATGCAATTCAAGCAATTTATAATAAACAATCAGCAAGGATACTTATAAATGGAGATTACACAGATAGCTTTGAAATAAAAAAAGGCACAAGACAGGGATGTCCACTGTCCCCTTTGTTATTCATTTTTACATTGGAAGTGTTGGCTAGAAATATTAGGCAAGATATTGAGATTAAAGGATTGGAGATAAAAGATCAAAAATATAAACTACAGGCTTTTGCAGATGATTTAGTTTTTATTTTGGAGGAGCCATTAGAAACAGCTGTTAAACTCTTGCGGAAAATAGAGAAATTTGGAGAAGTGGCGGGGTTGAAGATAAACAGGGAAAAGACTAAAGTATTAACGAAGAATTTAACAGACAAACAAAAAATTCAATTTGCTAAAAAGACAAATCTTCAAATAGCTAAAAAAGTTAAATACTTAGGTATCCATTTAACTTCAAAATACACAACAATAAAAGAGGACAACTATGAGAGACTACTAAAACAAATAAAAGTGGATTTGGAGAAATGGAAAAATCTTCAATTATCATTACTAGGAAGGATAGCAACTGTTAAGATGAACATTTTACCTAAGCTAATTTTTCTTTTTCAAACAGTTCCTGTTAAGTTAAATCAAAAATTCTTCAATGAATTGAACGCTACAATAATGAGATTTATATGGCAAGGGAAAAAAGCTAGAATTAAAATTAAATTATTACAAGATTCTAAAGACAGAGGGGGCTTTGGATTCCCGGATTGGAGACTTTACTATCAGGCAACTATTTTGCTTTGGCTTAAAGAATGGATTACATTGAGAAATAAACGACTTCTCTATTTAGAGGGGCATGATTTGCAATTAGGTTGGCATGCATTTTTGTGGTATGAGAAAAATAAAGTACATAAATATTTTCAAAATCATGCTATAAGGAATGTATTGTTTTCAGAGTGGGAAAAAATTAAACATAAAATTTACATGAAAATACCTGAGTGGCTCTCAACAATGGAAGCCTTTTCCTATCCAAATTTAATTAATTATGATAAACTCGTTAGCTATAAAGATATTTTGGACAAAGACGGGAAACTTAAAGACAGACAAACTCTTCAGCAACAGGGTATTGACTTAACATGGTGGTCTTACTTGCAAATTCAGACAAGATATGAAAAAGATATAAAGTCTACAGGATTTTATAAAGAACAGACACCACTAGATAAAATATTGCTAAAAACAGATGAAAATTTGATTAAAAAACTCTATAAATTTCTGCTAAGCTGGAAGATGGAAGAAGAGCAAGTAAAAGAAACAATGATAGTATGGGCTAAGAACTTTGGATATTCTATAGACTTAGAAGATTGGCAAAAACTGTGGGATCGAAATATCAAACTTACTAAAGCGGTTGCATATAAGGAGAATTTATATAAAATGTTTTACAGATGGTATATGACACCAGTTAGACTAGAGAAAATGTTTAAAAATGTATCAAATATTTGTTGGAAATGTAAACAAAAACCAGGAACTTATTATCATATCTGGTGGATATGCCCTAATGCAAAGAAATATTGGTTTAAAATTCATATATAGTTAGAAAAGATGACTAAGATACAGATAGAATTCAAACCGGAATTGTTTTTATTAGGAATATTAGGATCTAACTACGGAAAAGAGAATGAATATTTAATTTTACATATATTAACAGCTGCGAGAATAGCATTTGCCCAATTTTGGAAAAATGAAAAGATACCACCTGATCAGATTATTATTACGAAAATATTGGAATATGCAGAAATGGATAGATTAACTTTAGAAATCAAAGAAGATACAATTTACTTTAAAACATGGGAAAATTTTTATCAATGGTTAGCAATAAGACAGAATGAAAAAAGGTGATGAAATTAAATAAGATAAATGATGTATTTTTTCTTTAATATTATTTTTTAACTTTTCTGTTAGATGTTTACTTTTAAATATAAGTAATTATAATTAATAAGCATTATATCGGTATTTATATGTAACTATATTTAGTTAGTACTATGTCACTAATAGTATACAGATTATTGTTATTTACAGAATGAATGATATGTATTGGTTAAGTTTTTATCATTAATAGTGATAAATTTATTAATATAGCTTTTTAGTATTATGTTAACTATGCATATTTAATATGTATACCCGGACGATAGTCTGCTTGCTAAAGCGTTGATTTATTGTTGGGGGTAACCCCATTATTGTATCTACCCTTATCCCTGGTCTAATCCTTGTTTTTTACCCGATGTTATACCTTTACCTACCTTTCCCTTTTTATCCCCATAAAAATAATAAAACATATTTAAAAAAAGAAAAAGAAAGAGAGGTGACCAAGAACCCAATGGTCAATCTTTCTGAGCTCCAGAGATCCTGTTTGGCGATTGGACAGAGTTCTAGAAGGACAACCATCATTGCAGCCCTCCACTGATCTGGGATTTATGGCAGAGTGGCTAGACAGAAGCCTCTCCTCAATGCAAAACACATGAAAGCCCATTTGGAGTTGGCAAAAAACACCTGAAGGACTCAGACTGTGAGGAACAAAATTCTCTGGTCTGATGAAACCAAGATTGAACTGTTTGGCCTCAATTCTAAACATTATGTCTGGAGGAAACCAGGCACCGCTCATCACCTGCCAATATCATCCCAACAGTGAAGCACGGTGGTGACAGCAGCATGCTGTGGGGGTGTTTTTCAGCAGCAGGGACTGGGAGACTGGGAGACTGGTCAGGGTTGAGGGAAAGTTGAATGGAGCAAAATACAGGGATATCCTCAATGAAAACCTGTTCCACAGAGCTTATGTGCTGTCCCGCTCACACACACACACACACACACACACACACACACACAACTGTGGTTTAGTGGGTTTATTAATATTCCCTAGCAATTCCCTTCACCAAAACCCCCAGAACTGTCCCAATTAAGTCCAGCCTTGAGCAGACTAATGCTAGTCCACAGAGCGATGTCCAAAGAGTTCACAAGGCACTCAAAAGTTTTTCAATCGACTTCCAGTTCCGGTTACAGTGCTCGTGGTCGTGCAAAGAGCTTTTTCTCTTTGCTGGCCGGTTTCCTCCCGCCGGTAGACCCTGTATAGAACCACCGTGGATGATCCAGGTGAGACCTTTCCTTCCCTCTTGATACCTTATTTACTCTCCTGTCAAAAGCTTTTAGAAACTACTTCCCTACTCTAAGAAAGCAGCGTTTGGATACTTGGGAAAACGAGCTGTGAAAAAAAATGAATGTTTATTGTCTCTTTGAGCTGTTGGATTTCGGGGATCCTGAAAAAAAAATCCTTACTGTGACTCTTTCTCTTTGCCTGTATGTCTTTAGCTCGAGTGGAAGCCTATAGGGAGGGGGGTGGAGTGTTTTTTCTTTCCTCCCCCCCTTCTGAACATTACTGTTTATTTCTTAAACAAAAAAAAATAAATAAAAAATTTTCTCGGCTCTCGGGGCGGAATCACGTGGATTGGGCGGTAACAAAGTATCCAGTTTAAGCTGTGCTGAACTTGGCGTGAAGCCCAGACATTCCTATCTGAGTGAAATTAGCTCAAGGGCTCTGCTACAAAGTAGCTATCTTAAGCTGAACTTTTACTTTGTCTTAAACTTGGCGTGATGCCCACAAATTCCTAACAACTGACTTTTAAGGCATCTTCTTCTGCTACTATTTTGGATTACAAATTAGACATTTACAACACTGACTTTGACTTTTGCTGCCTACTACTCCATTATTGAAATGGAATCTTACCCACAGCTTGATTATGGACTGATACTAGAAAAAAATTTGGAAATGAAAGAGGAACTAAAAGAACATTTTAGAAAGCACAGGAAAGACAATGTTTCAGAGTTAAAAATTGAATCTCAAAGTTAACTGGTCATGACACACAACCAGATGCACAACTTAACGAGATGGAGGAAATATATTTACAACCTACTGAAGAGGAAGATGCTACACCTCATATACAAATGATGGAAAATTTTGATGCTCAAAGGCAGATTTCAACTAAAACATTTATAATCCTAAAAGCAACAGGAATTGACTTCCAAATACGAGACATTAATGCTGACAATATGAATAAACAACGAATAATTACCATACTGATTAAGACTGATTACATAATGCAGACAACACTGGAAAAAAGAGAAGAAGACTACAACCAGACTCAAGTGTGGAAAAATGTGTATAGCCAAGCAGTACGATGTGAGGAGTTAGAGGCCCTATTGTGGAAACCTGTTTGGCACAAAAAGAAAGCTAGAATTAGGTTTAAAAATGAGTGTTAAAATTTTATCTGACGGGTTAAAAAGGCTTCTAGAGAATTGATTTGATTATGGTCTGGAATGGCAATATGGAAAATTGGAAATCTTAAATTTAAAAGAAGTTGGATTGATATTAGTGAAATATTACTGTTATGTTAACTAGAAATGCATTAATCTAACTAGGTTAAAATAATTGAGGAACTTTTAGAGATTTAGATTGACTTATAAAATATATATTTGATAGAATATAAGAGAGAAGTATTAAAATATAATAGTTATACTATATATGTGTTTTAGAAATTGTTATTGTTTTATGGGAAATTGAGGGACCCGAAATGTAACTTATGTGTTTATTTTAGGCTAAAATGTAAAATGGTTTTAAAATAGTTCAACCTAAAAACAGGATTTTGATTGATATGTGAATTACTAGCGACATTTTTGTTTTTTATATATAATGATTGAATTTTATCTAGATATGTATTAATATTAGGTTTTAGCTTGAGGGAAACAGAGAAGTAATGTTAAGGAATTATTGAATTATCTATGTTTGATTATATTGTGTTTTTTTGGATGATTGATCACTCTATCTCCACGGAGATTCTTAAGGCACATTGATGTAAAACTAAAAATACCAATAAAACTTGTTGGAAAAAAAAAGTTTTTCAATCAAAATAAATCCTCCAGGCAAACTTACATCCACAATACTAGAGAGTTCATGAGGCAAGAAAAGTCCAGAGTTTCCAAGGTATGATCCAAGTCAAGGCACGATGTCAATCCAAAGCGAAGCAGGAATCACAACAACCAGAAAACACACAGCTAGAAAACAAACACATTGTTCCCAGCATCGCCTCCATCTGTCTGCTGTGCTAAATAGCCAGCTTTTGGTGCAGCCCATCAAGAAGGGCAAGCCTTTCTCCTCACAAGTAGTCTGGCTGACCTATGTGTTCTTGGATCAGGTGCAGAAGTTCCTCCTTCTCCTCACTGACTGGCTGCAGCTGCATGCTTTCCCTACTTGGAGCCTCAGACAAATTCCTCACAGATGGCTGCTCAGAGCAATCAATCAACTCAATTCCTGATGTGCCAGGAACTGGTTCATCCTCCCCTGAGTTGATCTCTAGAGAGGTATCTGGGGAAGTATCCAGGGGAGTCAACACAGCTTAGGACCTCAAACTGGGCCAAAGGTTTACTTTCTAACATGACAATGATCCTAAGCATATAGTCAAGACAACACAGGAGTGACTTAGGGACAACTCTGTGAATGTCTTAGAGTGGCCCAGGCACAGCCCTGACTTGAACCCTATTGAACATTTCTGGAGAGACCTGAAAATGGTTGTCTACTGATGATCGCCATCCAACCTGACTGACCTTGAGAGGATTTGCAAGGAAGAATGGGGAAAAAAATTTCCCAATCCAGGTGTGCAAAGCTTGTCACATCATACCCCAAAAGACTCGAGGCTGTAAATACTGCCAAAGGTGCTTCAACAAAGTATTGATTGACGGATCTGAATACTTATGCCAATGTGATATTTCAGTTTTTTTTCTTTTTAATAAATTTATAGACATTTCTAAAATTTTGTCTTCACTTAATCTTTATGGAATCCTGAGTGTAGATTAATGATTAAAAAAATGGATTTCAATAACTGTAGAATCAGGCTGCAGCATAACAAAATTGACAAAAATGAAGGGAGTCTGAATACTTTCTGAATGCACTGTATACCCACAGATCAGCACTCACATCATTACCAAATCAAAAGGCTATAGGAACTGATGAAATACCCACTGAAATATGATAAGCAACAGATATTAAAGTGCTTCTGCCTTTTAGGATCAATCATCAACAGTAGAGAAACAGTCAGGAAATACATCACAGACTAGAACTTGGTAGAACAGCCATGAAAACCTTGGAAAAGATATTTAAAATGCTGTGATGTGTCTATATCTACAAAGATCAGAATCATGCAAGCCAATATATTTCCTGTGACACTCTATGGAAGCAAACATTGGACTTTAAAGAAGCAGATAGGACGAATATTGACACCTTTGAACTTTGATGTTGGAGAAGACTCCTGGAGAGTCCATGGTATTTGGAGAAAATACAATGGACAGCTCAGAAAACAAATCAATAGATCACTGAATAAATCAAGTTTACTTGAAACAAAATGATCAGCTCAAATTATTCTACTTTGGATACATTACATGAAGATACAGCTCTCTGGAAAAGGCTGTGATGCTGGACAAGGTAGAAGGACAGAGAAGAGGAGGACTCAGGTGGAAGAAAAGAGAAGAGGAGGAGGAGGACTTAGTTATAGTGAGTCTATCATTGGGATAGTTGTACGAATAGGTTAGGGATAGATTGTCCTGGAGAAGATCTCTCTATATGCTCACTAGGACTCAAAAATGAATTGATAGCATATAATCAATAAATCACTGATATGGAAGAGAAGCCCCCTCCTTTGGAGTTTGCAGCAAATATGCAACCCCTTTCAAACTCCTGACCTAGCTGTCTTGTTTAGAGCAGAAAGAAAAAGCAGTAGAGCACCACAAGTATAATCTATTGCTTCTATCTTAGATTGGGCTTGCTAGCATCTCATTCACCTTAAATTCTGTGGACAGCTATTCTGATCACAACTGCAAAACTAATTCTAATTTTATGTCTGAGAGGCCATTAAATGGCAATGCTTTTTATTACTGAGGCCATTGGACACAGACATATTTGGTAGTTATCTCTGACTCTCTTGCTTCCATAATGATTAATATAGCCTAAGTCACCCACTTTCACCTGCACCTCTTCAGCTGCTTGTGAAGGAAGTGATGACTATATTACAGGGGGCAAGGAGTGCAGATCAATACATAGAGTGGAGAGTTCATCAAGAAGTCTCTCATGACAGAATTACTTCGAGTCAGCAAGGACTCTCTCCTTTACTCATGTTCTGCAAAAATTGAATGCATATATTTTCATTGATGTTCTTTACCTGATGGTACTATTATTATTACTGCATGGGAATTTGCTGCTGACACCATGGATCTTGTACAACACATAAGCACAAACGGTTTTAAGTTAAGTTTAATGAATGGCAGTTGCTGTGAAAGCTTAGATTACAAAATGTATTTCCTATGAAAGATCTTGATCTGAAAGACATAATTTGGACATAAAACTAATCAACTCACAGCAATAAAAAAATATCAGGCTTGAAATAATGATAAAACAGATTAGTTTTTCTCATGCTTCCTGCATCCACTCAGTGTATTTTCTTTTCCTGTGGATAACGAAGTCAGAGCCAATATAAGCCAAACTCTAAAAATTTTACCCCTGAGGATCATGTTGGTGTGCTACTAAGCAATATATTTAATACATTTAAGTGGTGAAAATCATGTCCCTCAAGTTGTTCAGAAAAGAATACACCAAAACAGTAACCAGCCACACACCAAAACTTTAGATTTTGAAAGTATCTAGAAAATTAAGATTGCTGCAGCTGCTGCAGTCAACTTGATCAGCACTTTCTTGCTTTCCTGAACCCTGGGTTGTATGCTGAATATTATTTGTTCTCTGCTTACCTCCTGCCTCCACTTTTGTAAACCTAGTAGCCTATATCATAAGCAGTGACATTTGTAACTATTAACCAAGTTTTTTGTTTTTTTTTAAATGAACCTGGAGTAAATAAACTGCTGCAGCCTATCACCATGTTTCTGGGTCATAGTATACAGTAAAGCATATGGCGAATCAAGACACATTGCAGGGTATGAAGGGCAGCTACTATGCTTTTCCTGCTTCTCCAATGTCCTCTATTTTACTATTCATTTGTTCATTGTTCTATGTTACTCTTCCTTTGTAAATTGAAAGTAACAATCATAGGTATCTTCAGTATCAACCTTGTGATTGAGATAGCCTTATCTTTTCACAAAGAAACAAATGACTGGTTTTGTCATTTTGGGGGATTCAAATGAACACATGTCCAAACTGACTACTGTTTTGTTTTGTATGCTTATCAATGCCTATATGGGAGACATAATTTAGAGATAAAGGGGAATGTTACTGTTTGCTTTGTAATATGTGGGCAGGCAGGCAGTAGGGATAAAGTCAGATAGAGCAAAGAGTCTGGCCAATAATAAAGGAAGTGTGTGTCCTCAAATGACCAAGCCCAGTTTCATGTCATCTGGTGGGTCTGAGACATTGCAATGTACTTTCATCAGGTATCAGATTGGCATTGCAGCATGATCAGGATCAGGCCAGACATTTCCTCTGCAAAGTTCAAAGGAGCTGTCCTGGTGATACAAAATGTAAAAGATGTGCCTTTTGACATTTCATTGTGAGATACTAAAAATCCCAATGACTCCAATGAATTTTTTGCCCAAATAAGATGGCAAGCATAAGATTTCTGTCTGACTGAAGACAAGTGACACAGCGGTAGGCAATTATTTTGAAGGGAAGAATGTGATATTTCAAAATCTATCTCAGAGAAGCATCTGATTTTCCTCCATCCCTTTTGCAAACACGTCACTTTTCACAGCCAAACCCTCTCTTTCTTTCATCTGAGAACTGCCAGTTGGATCCTTGTCAGCTCCTCAGTCCTAAATAGCCTGCATCCCACACTCCATTATTACTGCTAATGCTAATCTCTGACCATTAAACATGGATCAGAATCAGCAGCTAATTGCTACTTCCTTCTACCATGCATGGTCTTTTGTGAGTAGTTAATGAATGTTCAGAAAAATAAAGCTGAATAGAGAAAAGAGGGAGTTGCGGTTTGCATACAGCGAGCTAGAGCACAGATAGGGAAAAGAGAAGAGCACAGTTCACTGGGGGAGAGGGGAGAATGATAAAAGATCTACAGCATAATGGATTATTTCTGTTCCAGCCATGTGTCCATTGCTAACTCTATTGTTCAGAATGACAGCTTCTCTGGCAGTTCTGATACATAGATTTTGTTTTATGTGGGGGTGCTGCCCTCATGCTACCACAGTTAGGTTACCTCACTGCAATAAAAGGCAACTGTGTTGGAAGCCTCATAGATATAGATATCGAGTTCCTTAGAATAAAGTCTTGCCAAGGGGTAGAGGTTGATCCTATCATGTAAACATCAAACACATATGCACTTCTGTTGGTCTCTTTGGGGGGAATGATTCCTATCTAGCCAGCATTGTGAAAAACTGAGAAGGGTGTGAGCATCCAACTCTATGTTTCTCTGTTAGTCATTGATGAAAGGCTGCAGTCATAATTTCCCATAATACCAGTCTAAAGGTTACAGTAGAAAGTGGAACTGATGATATACTTCCCTCTTTAAGACAAGGCTGAGGCACAGTTAAAATAAAGCCAGAAATGTTTAATAATTATAACCCATATTCACTTTCAAGAACTGACAATAAGTGAATCTAGGCTTATTTTTTCTTCAAACCAGAATTAAAATGGACCACCATAATCCAAATCTTCCCCCAGAACATAATGAATCTTTCGGCAAGATCTCCCAAACCACAAAACATGCAGGTGTCTCTCTTTATCAAAATGTGCACCATCGTTTATACCATGTACAATGCATTCACACAATTAGAGTATAATCCGAAGCTAGAAAAATGTAATCCAGTCAGCCAGGATACTTCCTGGTACAGATTGTTTGTTTGTGGTGTCAAATATATAACTTAAATCTAGATTTGTTTTTAAAGAATAGTTGTTCCAACAAGACTTGTTCTGGAGGACTGTTAAAATGTAAGATAAATACAAAGAATGGATATAGATTTAACAGATTACCATGCAAAAGAGAAACCAAATTGCTACAGAAAAAGATTAGAGATATTATGAAAACCAAAGCAAAAAATGGCAGTCCAGTCACTGTGTTAGGCAGCCATACAAGTTAAACAAACAAACAAATCCATAATTGAAAATGTTCCAAGTGAATTTCAGAATAATAGCTATCATGATATCCAGGGAAAGATGGAGGATGAAAACTCTGCAAAACAAGAAGGATGTGTAGTATGGCAACTAAATGCAGACTTTGAATGGCAAGAAAGAAATGGAAGAATCAATAGCTCAATCAAGAATGTAATTTAGGGAAATTAACAATATTGACAGATGTTTTAAGAAAATCAGAGGAATGACAGAAAAATAAGATAGGGCTATTCAGAAGTAATCGGGAAAGAGATCTAATTAAAGCAAATGATGTTAAAGAAAGAATATTGTTCCAGTATTTGTTTTAAATATAAGAATGGCAGAACTGGAAGAGATAATAGCTGAAATCAAAGTTGGAGGATGAAATTCTAGCAATTTGAGATTTGTAGATTAACCATTTTGTTAACTGAAAGTAAAAAGATCTCAGAGAAGCACATTAGGAAAGTAAATATGGAGGATGAAAAATCAGGGTTTATGTTACACATTAGGAAGACAAAGGTAACATTAACCAGCATGTTTTGTGAGGTCACTAAAAAATGAAGGTGGTAAATTTTCTTTCTTAGGCTTAAGAATAAAGATGGACAGCATGCTGGCCACATAAAGGGGAGATTAATTCTAGGGAGAAATTAGTGAAAAGTGTAGGCAGGATTTTGAGAGATAAGCATGTTTGTATGATATCAAATATGAATAGAATAGTTAAGAATAGCTACGCAAGTTAACAACTGTATTGTTAAATTTGTTTATTTTCATTATTTGCTTTTAAAATTATTATTTATATTTCACCCTTTTTATGGTGGTCTATGACTATAATAAAGATTTGATTGATAGTTAAACAATGACAATTTCCTTCTTACTGTACTAATAACATATAATTGTGAAATCTGGGTATTGAGAAAAAGCAAAAAAAAATAATGCAAATACTAGTATAGATCAAGAGAGAGCACCTAAAAGTACTAATGGTTTAATGACTATGGAGATTCTCTGTTTTATGGAGAATTGAAGAAGCTTCTTGGATGAGAAGCGAAATGTTTTTAAAAGAAACCAAGAAAATCCAGTTGCCTTTTGAAAAGCACCTTTGGGACTACCAATGGTTTGCATTAGGTACTTGTATCCTGACACCTGTTTAAATCATGGCATTTGCATGATGACTTGTTCTGTTTCATCAAATGACTCTCTTATTGCATGGAACCTACAGAGAAAATCAATTAGTACTGCACTAATTAAAGAAAAAAAGTTTTTACTTGAGATGAAGATCACCAAATAGATGTTCTGGGCATGTGATGCAAGTGAGCAATGGACTAGGAGAAAACAAAGTATGCCTTGAAAAACAGAGTAGAATGTGAGGATAGGAGGTAAGTTGGAGAGGCAGAATCAAGAAGATTGCTGAAATGTTCTTGGTATTGCTATAGATCACGGGTGTCAAACTCGCCACATCACGTGAAGTGTTGTGATGTATCGCGACTCTTTTTGCATTGCCGGCAATGGGGTGGGCGCGGCTTCGTTATGATGAAACCAGCCCATGGGCCGGCAGTTTGACACCCTTGCTATAGATTATTATTGAATTAGTGGGGACTCTTCAATACAGTTGTGAGGGCTTGCACTAACTTAACAGGGCCTACCTAAGTAAACATAATTAAGGCTTTGCAAGGGGAAATGTTCAAATTCTTATCGGAATTTCTTAACTCTGTAGGTTACAATCAGATTAATTAGATTTTCCTCCACAGAATTAAAGATATGGAATTAAAGATATGTGAATACACTGGAATCAAAATAATCAATTGCATTTTTATTATGCATGTCATATACTAATTTATAAAGATTTGTATGCAAAATATATTAGCCATCTTCTGCTAAAATACTCAGGAAGATCACACAAGTTTTATACCCACTCTATTCCATTCAGATGATGACCATTGTATAACCTACAGGGTAGCTAACCTCTGTGTAGCTGTTGTGAAAACGTAACAGCTTATTCTTGGCTGGGTGGTCTTGTTAGAGTTTAATTATGTTTTATGAACATTTTTGTGTTGTATCTTTGATTGCAAATAAATATATTTGTGGACTATCAACGGACACACCCTCTCACTTGCCCACCAAGATTTGGATGGATGGTTCCCTCCCTACTGATATTTAGGAAGATTGCCAATGTGGTTCTTTTTTGAAGAGTCTTTGGGATATATGGTACTAGCAGTTTGGAAATAGTGGTCCAAAGCTGCCAGCTTATTCTAATAAGATTTTATGACATTATAACTTTACAATTTTTGAATTACAGGTCTCAAGTTACAACCAATCATTTAGTGACTGAAGTTACAATGACACTAAAAAAAGTGACTTACAATTGCCAACATATCAATCACAGCAACTCCATGGTCATGTGATCAAATCAGGTGCATGTCAACTGGCATGCATTTACAATGGTTGCAGATCTCAGGATCATGTGTTCATCATCTGTTACCTCCCCAGCTGTTTTCACGCAAGCAAAGTCAATGGGGGAAGCCAGATTTGCTTAATGACTGCCTGATCCACTTAACATGATTTGATTAGCAATTGTGGCAACAAAAGTCATAAAATTGGGTGCAACTTACTTAATAACTCCCTTGCTTAACAATGGAAATGCTTATCCCAGTTGTATTCATAAGCCAAGGACTACCTCTATTGCATTTAATAGTTTCTTTTTATTTGTTGTAAACCATCTCAAATTGTAGATGTATGCAGCACACACATAATTTAAGGAACTAATTAAATAAATGTGAGAGTGTTTGATGTGGTGGTTAAGGCACCAGGCTTGAAATTGGGAGACTATCAGTTCTAGTCCTGGCCTTGGATACAAAGGGCAACCTTGGGAAACTCTTCTCATACCTAGGAAGCAGGCAATAGAAGACACTTCTGAAATCTTGCCAAAAAAACCCTTCAGACTCCAGGCAATAACCAGGAGCCAACATTGACTAGAAGGAACCTAATTTATTTAAGTAAATAAATTGATGATTTCTGAAAATATTGGGGAACGAATGAAGGAAAAACTATTTGGAATTCTGGTAGCTTTAGCAGGCATTTTTACAACTTTGCTCTTTGCATTTCTGCATGATCCTAAGAGAGTTGTATTATCCTGGGATTTTCAAGAAATATTCATCTATTAAAAGTTAATAGTGACTATTCAAAGTCATTTTTGTTTTATGGAATGATGCAACAAGATGAATCTGTCACAATAAGGAAGAAATGTCTGCACAATATACATAAAACAAGCCATGATCTAATGACATAAAGTATTCTACAGTTTTACTTCCTTTAATATCAACCTCCATAACCCTAACAAAAGTGATAGCAGCTGCTTCTGAAGCATAGGTGACTGTCTCCAATGATGAACTCAAAGGAAGGAATAAATAAATGCTAAGTGTGTTTATGTCCATATGAGTCCTCTCCCTTAATAACAATGCTAATGTGCTCATAAAAAAGATAACGGTGCAAGGGGGGAACATGACTGTAAAGGCTGATTAGTATTTCATATTAAAATTAAGATGCATGACAAATGGCTCATTGGTTGAACTGTTTTTACAGTATAGAAAAGCACAATTTTAATACTGTAGAAGTGTCATTTATGAAGATCCTCTTTTCAATGGGACCATGAGTAACTCAAAACATGCTGGAAAGAGATTAATGAGAGAAAAATGAGAAAGCGTCTGGCAGATTGAGTATCTGTAGGTATCATTCAATTGTTATCTGATAACAGCCTCAGTAACCTAGGTCAGGTCTATCTGATGGCACTGGTCAAAAGACAAAAACAAAACAGATACTATGGTAAATTCCAGAAGATTGAAAAAACATAAGAGACTACAAAAATCATTCTGTGGATATTCTACATCTGTAAAGGGAAATGCTGATAAAAGTATAAATATACTATAGACATGATCTATTGTATGTGAATAAACTACTCAATGTTAGTCTTGATGGGATTTTTAAATGACTATATAGAACCAAAAACATGCATCTTCTAACAGTAGAATGCCCATTAAGGCAGTGCCGAAAGAAAAGAAAAATTATCGGGGGAAAAATACAAAAGAGAATACAGAAATCATATAATTTGCACAAGCTATTCATCAATGGCAAATTTGATATTGCTCATTAGTAGTTGTTTCTAATAATTCTCACTAATTATTAAATTATGAATTTAAATAGAATCATAATACATCCTACCATTGTCAGAAAGACTGATCACTATGCTGGATAAAATCTTTGGAAGTGAATTGTTAATAGAGAACCTTAATGTCCCTTCTCTTTGTTTTTATAATTTTTTCATCTCTGAACTAAAATTAGGCTGGGCAGCATTTCAAATAAAGAATGCCTCAAAATGGCTGTTTATTCTTGGACAGTTCTTAAACAGAGTACTGTGTTCTTTGTGAGATAAGGTGTACAATCATGTCACTACCTAGTTAGAAGGTTCCTAGAACTTCTATAGGGCAGTAGGACCAGGTGTCTAATGGATCCAATTGATTTTCAGAGAGTATTTAGAGACTTTCTGAGTTTTCTGACATTTCTGTTTAGCAACTAGTAAGTAGCTGTATAAGGAAATAAGCCAAGCTAGTAAGTAGCTGTATAAGGAAATAAGCCAAGCTCTGACATTATTGGCCCTGAATAGCCTCTTTCTGAGGACTGATTTCAGATGGCATTTTGGTTTACTGAGGTTGTTTGAGAGATGAAGCACCACCATGATGCCTGGAGCATCAATAAAGGAAACCTGAAAGCAAATCCGACCAAACATGGTTACATGCCCAAGTTTGGGCATTCACAATGGCAGTAAGACAGCTACCATTCAGTGGCTATTTATAGTCTTGTGTTCTCCTTCTTGGCTGTAAGGATTTTATGCATCATTTTGCCATTCAGTTTTCAGATTTCCCTGTAGCCTTAATTCCAATTGGACATAGTCTCTAGTGGGGAATGAACCACCATTTTTCCCTGTTATCTGGGATTACTTCTGGTCTGTGACATTTGAGGAAATGGATAAAGTGCTGTCTTTTATGTTTTCTGCTATGTGGTTGTTGGACGCCTGCCCTTCACAGCTTGTACATGAAGCGTGTGTCTGCTTGTGTATGATCAATTCATCAATATCTCACTGTGGGAAGGAGAGGTTTTCAGCAGCCCTGAAAGAGGCTGTGGCATATCTTTCCCTTAAGAGGCCATCCCTGGACCCAGTGATGTTAAACAACAACAACAACTACTGACCACTCTCCAATCTTCACTTTGTGAAGGATGTTGAGACAGTGGTGGCAAACTAACTTTGCAGCATCTTAGTGGAGTTATGCTTTTCAGTTGAGCCTCAGGCCTGGCTTTGTTTGTTCTCCTGGGTGACCTGTGTTGTGACCTGAATAAGAGAAATGAACCCAAACTAACCTTGATAGATCTGTCAATAGCTTTCAATACCTTTAATTGTGGTATTCTTTTTATTGCTTGGGGTGGGCTGGGGTTTGCAATGATTTCCCTCCTTCCTTGGTGGACAATTCTGATCTACATCACTAGGGAAGGAGAGGTTGCCTGATAGTTCCTGACTTGCGAGGTGCCACAGGGATCACTCTCATCTCACTACTTTCCCTCATCTATATGTTGCTGCCAGGAAGCACATTCAGTAGCTTGGGATACAGCATGTTCATTACGGTGATGATATCTAGTTCTACATTGCTGTCCTGGGTTTGAGGGAGATGCCGTTGCCATCCTTTCTCAACCATGCTAGGTGTTTACCAAAGTTTCTGACAAGTCAGAGTTGTTGTTGCTGTTGGTACATGGATGTCCTCATTCACTACCGGAGTTGGTGTGCAACTGTTCAAATCAGGGAACAGATTTACAGTTTCGAGGTCTTCTAGATCAGAAAGTGAGAGCAGTGACCAGATGGGGCTACACCGTCTCCAGCTGGTAAGCCATTTGTAGCCTTATTTGGAACAGGAGGACTTAGCAACAATAAATTATGGCCTTATACCATCTGTCTAAATATTATAACACTATCTACTTGAGTCTACCCTTAAAGAATATTTAGAAACTTCAGTTGTTTCAAAATGCATCAGCCTGCATTATCTTTGGGCTCCCAACATTGAGAACATGTAACCCTGGTTTTATAAACCATGCATTGTCTGGGCTTCCTGTTGAGGTAATGTTTCTCACTGTTTATATGTTTTATTTCATTAGTTTTTAAGCCACCCAGAGTCTACTAGATTTGGGCAGCCAATAAATTTAAATATATAGTAAATAAATAAAACAGGATGCTAATGAGTTTCTAGATGTAATATAAGGTGCTGGTTTTAACCTATAAAGCCTTCATGGTTGTTTTCAACAGTCAGTTTTGGAGCAACCCATTAAATCTACTAGGGAGAGACCTCTGCAAATCTGACACTTTGGGCAGGTTTAAGGGGCTGAAGAAAGGGGTTGCTGCTTTTGTTTGCAATGCGAACAAAGTAGAAAAGTTGCTTTTCACTGGTGTTTCAAAGGCTCTTGAAGATAAAACTGTTTTGGAGAGCTTCAGTGGTGGGATTCAAATATATGAACAACCGGTTCTCTGTGTGGATGCCGCTTCCGGAAGTCCATTCTGGGCCTGGGCAACAAAAAGTTAGCTACCAGTTCTATCGAACTGGCGCGAACTGACTGAATCCCACCACTGGAGAGCTTCCTCTGATTTTATTTGATGTTGACATCTGTTTAATTCTACCTTCTTTGCATTGTTGTAGTGCTGCTGTATTTTATACACATACACACACTGTGTGTATATATATTTACTGGGCATGTTTTATATTGTAGTTTTCTTTCTGCATCATATGTTCAGAGTTGTTTTGATTGGGGTGGCATAGAAATACTTGAAATAAGTACACTGTTCTCTCTAGTAAACACCAATGAAATGAAAACGAGCTTAAGTAGGAGACCCTCTTAGAGTGAGTAGCTTTGAAAAATACTAAAAACAGCATCTTTAACCCAAAAAAAAAAATAGCAATTAAAACAAATATAGCAATATGCTGTTATCAAAATTCTTTTATGTAAAAGATTATTTTAAATTTTTCAAGAACATATTTCAAGCAAAATAATAAATAATTGAGTAATAGTTTATTAATTGATTAGTCTTATGTCCATATCAAATAAAATAAAATAAAAGTAAAATAAATAAAAATCTGATTAGAGATAAAATAGATAAAAAGAAAATACAGTAATAAAATATGCATGTGGTAAGTACAAAAAAAATCAGCATTCAGATAAATACATCACCTTTACACAATACCCTACCTAATCTGTTCAATACAATGGGCTGAACTGCCTTAACTTAGCAGTTCTGCTCACAGTGTATCTGATCCTAAGAGGAAACAGGACAATCTGTGATTCAGGTCCCAAAGCCCTGTTCTTTCAAGTAGGGATGTTAAATATCTAAGCCTAAAAGGGCATAGAGTTAACAGTCAAACAGAATGTGAGCAATTTCTATAATTGTATTCATATCTACAAAATACATTTCAGATATATGAATTTTAGAAGGGAGGAGCTTCCTCAACATATTCTTACAAAAGAGACAAGAGTTGCATGTTAATAAATCATTTGTTTTTAGGCTTCCGGTTCCCTTCTGTTGTTATCTACTAAGACAATATCATCATCCAAAGGAACTATCTCAAGTTCCAAAAACAGCAAAAGAGAAAAAAAAAATTAGTTAAAATATAATATATATTTTGGGAATCAGGAGGAAAAGTTTGCTTCAGCTCCTAAAACAAATGAGTTAGATGAATCTACTGTATCAGACAAGAGAAAAATCTTACGGGGCTTTCTAACCCACTGACAGCAACTTCACATGAGATGCTAATGTAAACCACAGAGAGAAAGAACATCCTTATGGTGGGGGGAACATTATTCCACTGTAGTAGTTCAGACATTGCACAAGAATTATACTGTACTGCTCAAAGGAAACATTCCTTAAACAACTAGTTGACTATTTAACTAAGAATTTAAATAGGCTAAATGAAATGTCTATTTTTAACTTTTTCCAATATCCTCCATGCCTTTCAGCCTTGGGGAGATGACTGCAGAAAGATCAATGCTAGTTTTTCAGCTGGCATGAAAAACACAAAAGAAATAATCTCTCCATGTAGAGCTGTTTTTTTCACTAGAGACCAAAGAATAGACAAAAAGGATGGTAGTACTTGCTTTCACAATATCCTAAATGGGGCATTACTTTTACAGATGTTCCAGCTGGGGTCAATTCATCATTCATCTGAAAAAACTCATCCCGGTAGTTGGGGCATAAGTTAATTTGCCCAGAAAAACAATTCATTTGCCAACTCTAGGGCCTGATAAAAACTGAAGATGAATTCCACACTTTTCATTGCTCCATTTCCTCAAGATCCAAACTGTGGTTTGTGACAGAGTGAGCACTTTGCTTACTGTTAGTGTGCAGAGAGCTTTGCAGAGCAAAGAACATCCATTTCTTGATGCAGACTGATTGATGGGAGAGTTTCACCTGGTAAAGAGTCACAGCATATAACTACATTTTAAATAATGTCATTCAAAAGTCAATCTTGGGAAGAAATATGACAGATATTAAGTAGGGAAAGTTCACAAGAATATCAATTTTTATGCCTGAGCTTTTAGAAATATGGCAGAAGTGGATTTCAAGGGAAATCAATCCTCTAAGTAAATCTGAGATAGCTTGAAAAAGGAAAAGCACTAAGTGGATTCAGTTGAGGATTCTGAATGTTACAGTTTTAAAATTTCCAAAACCATCTTTGGCTGAGAAATTCTTATTGGCATTCTGATGCTCATAGTAGGGGAACAGTTAATACATTAAACATTTATGTTCATGTATGAGATGCATAGTTGATTTTCATCTCCAAAAGAAAAAGTTCAGAATATAAAATAATAAGTTAGGGAGAATTCATAAGATTTGAGTCATATAATTAAGGGAAAAAATCTCTAGTCCAGACATGTCAAACACAAGGCCCACGGACCGGATCTGGCCTGTGAAGGGCCCAGATTTGGCCCACAGGGCTGTCCCAAAGATGGCAAGGGACTGGCCTCCACTGCCCCAGCCCTGGCCCACCCCAACCTGGCTGGGTGCCCCCCTGGCGCACACACAGGAAATGGTGAGCACGCGGGGGCTGGTGGTGTGCAGCAGCAGCTCATTTGCCTCAGCCCTCCTGGCCTCGCCCCGTCATGCTCAGCCATGCCCCACTTTGCCAGGCCTCTTCTCATCCGGCTCTGCTTTGTCGGGACATGCCTCACCACACCCGGCCCCACTTTGCTGGGTCTCTCCTCTCCTCGCTCGGGTCATGGAGTTCCATCAGCCCCACACCCCAGGGCACAGGGTGCAGCCATCCTTGATAGGGTGGCTCACATGTTGCCGGCCACCAGCAGTTCTAGGCTTCAGCGTGAGTGCCACGTTCCCCTCTCAGGCCCTACCACGTGGCGGAGAGAGTGACTGGGAGCCAGCCCCTGCTGACACTCGGTTTATGCCACCGTGTGCTCCCATCTCCCCACCTTTTGTCCCACAGGCTGGGTCCTGTCTGCTGGGCAGCGGGTGGGCTGGGTCCCCTCTTTCGGTCCCCCTCCAGGGTGGCCCTGTGGATCTAAAACTGTCCATGTTCTGGTTGACCAACATGAAGTTGTAGATTGGTGCCGCCCCTGCCACCAGTGCCTCCAAGGTCTGCTCACCGGCCCAGCCTCACAGCCTGCAAGTGCTTCCCTTTCACTGGGACCACCCCCACCCCCGTGTGGGAAAGCCACAGCCACCGGCAGTGAAGCAAGGGAAGCAAAATGACAAAACTAGATGCCAGGTAGTTTGAAGAAGGCCAGTGGGAAGGTGAGGCCATTTGGGGGGGTCACATTAGTCACATTGTGATTCCCAGAAAAGTGAGAGGCCCAAAAGAAATATGTTTAATTATTTGCAAAGGACTTCTGGGGAGATGGCATGGAGCTGCGTGTTGTGTCGGAGAGAGTGCGCAGGCAGGCAAGAGACCAAACTCACAGATGAGCTTCATGATCTATTCTTGCCGCCTCCCCTCCCTAAAATCCAGCCGATAATAGAACTCATTGAATTGAATGGGAAGATAAGAGGAATTGGTGTGAGTTGAAATTAAAAGGCCGAGTCATCTGTTCCTTCCCCAAATTATTTTGTCGGAGACGTGGAAAGTGTTTCTCGCTTCTACTTCCTCTCATCTGCTCTTTTATAATTTAATCCAGCCTTACCCAAACTAATGTCTTTTGGGTGTTATGGACCACAGTTCCCATCATCCTGTGGCTATGCTGGCTAGAAATGGAATGCCTTATTTTCTCTGCAGTATGTGCCTAGGGGGCAGTAGGTCTGTGGGATTTAGATGTATTTAACATTTGTTTCTTCTGCCTAATTTATTAAAATCAATGTCTAATTCAAAATTAAATGTTTAGGAGAAATCCAGGGTGGTTTACAAGAAAACTCTCAAAGACAGCTGTTGTAAAGCATCATCATCACTGCTTAAAATAATATTAAAAGTGTGTATTTTAAGAAAGAAAAATATTAGTAGTAATTTAATTAGTGCTGTTTGGCCATAAAATATGGTGTTGTTCTACAAATGCCTGGCTGAACAGTGTGTCTGGAGTTGCCTCTAAACGGATGAGGGATGCACTGTTCATATTTTCCTTGGGAGAAAGTTCTATAATTGGGGTGCTGTCTCTGAGAAGGCTCTGCTTGTGGCCACTGTTCTATAAACCAAACCATCTGGTCTTACTAATACATGTTAAATTCCTTTCTCTCTACCTCATTTTTCTAGCCATTGATAAAAGGTATCCCATGTTCCAAAATATACTGAATCTTTTTTCTCTTTCATTTTCAATGTCAATCTATCCATTTCTGCACAATCTATTTTTTTTTTACTTATAATAATAATAATAAAGTTGGAAGGGACCTTGGAGGTCATCTAGGCCAACCCCCTGCTCAGGCAGGAAACCCTATACCATTTCAGACAAATGGCTGTCCAGTCTCTTCTTAAAAACTTCCAGTGTTGGAGCATTCACCGCTTCTGGAGGCAGGTTGTTCCACTGGTTAATTGTTCTAACTGTCAGGAAGTTTCTCCTTAGTTCTAGGTTGCTTCTCCTTGATTAGTTTCCATCCGTTGCTTCTTGTCCTGCTTCAGGCGCCTTGGAAAATAGCTTCACTCCCTCTTCTTTGTGGCAGCCCCTGAGATATTGGAACACTGCTATCATGTCCCCCTCGTCCTTCTCTTCATTAAACTAGACATACCCAATTCCAGCAGCCGTTCCTTATATGCTTTAGCCTCCAGTCCCCTAATCATCTTTGTTGCTCTTCTCTGTACTCTTTCTAGAGTCTCAACATCTTTTTTACATCATGGTGACCAAAACTGGATGCAGTATTCCAAGTGTGGCCTTACCAAGGCATTGTAAAGTGGTATTAATACTTCACGTGATCTTGATTCTATCCCTCTGTTAATGCAGCCTAGCACTGTGTTGGCCTTTTTGGCAGCTGCAGCACACTGCTGGCTCATATTTAAGTGATTGTCCACTAGGACTCCGAGGTCCCTCTTACTGCTATTGAGCAAGGTACCCCCCTATACGATACCTGTACATTGGTTTTTCTTGCCTAAATGTAGAACCTTACTTTTTTCACCATTGAATTTCATTTTGTTAGATAGTGCCCAGTGTTCAAGTCTGTCCAGATCCTCCTGTATCTTAAGCCTGTCTTCTGAAGTGTTGGCTATTCCTGCCAGCTTGGTGTCATCTGCAAATTTGATGATTCCCCATCTATCCCCTCGTCCAAATCGTTGATGAAGATGTTGAAGAGCACTGGGCCAGAACAGAGCCCTGGGGCACCCCACTACACTTCCCTCTATGTAGATGCGGTTCCATTGAGGACCACACACTGAGTATGGCTGGTCAGCCAGCTACAGATCCATCTGTGGTGATGCTGTCTAACCCACATTTTTCTATCTTATCAAGTAGTAGGTTGTGATCTACTTTATCAAATGCCTTACTGAAGTCCAAGTAAATTATATCCACAGCATTCCTCTGATCCACTAATTTGTCACTTGGTCAAAGAATGCAATAAGATTTGTCTGGCATGATCTGTTTTGACAAACCCATGTTGGCTTTTAGTAATGACTTGGCTTGCCTCTAGGTGTTCGCTGATTCGTTGTTTGATTATCTTTCCCAGAATCTTCCCAGATATTGAGGTCAGGCTGATAGGTCTGTAATTTCCTGGGTCCATTTTTTTCCTTTTTGAAGATGGGAACTATATCGTTCTTTTCCAGTCCTCCGGTAGTTCCCCAGTGCTCCAGGATCTTTGAAAAATATAGTTCAATGGTTCTGAGATCACATCTGCCAGTTCCTTGAGAACCCTGGGGTGTAATCCATCTGGTCCTGGTGATTTGAACTCGTCTAGGCTGGACAGGTGCTCACTTACCGTTTTCTTGCCTATCTTAACTTGCGTTTCTATTCTGTTTTTTATGGCACTATTTTTGGTAGGTTGGTCTATTTTTTCCCTTTGTGTAAAGACAGATGCGAAAAATGAGTTAAATAGTTCTGCTTTCTCCCTGTTGCTTGTCACCTTCTTGCCACTTTCACCCACTAATGGACCAATCATTTCCTTCACTTTTTTCTTGTTTTTTACATGTTGAAAGAAGCTTTTTTTGTTATTTTTGACTTTGGTCGCAAGCCTTAGTTCATTTTGAGCCTTAGCTTTCCTCACTTCATCTTTGCAGGCTCGAGCTATTTGCTGATATTCTGACTTAGTTATGTGCCCCTCTTTCCACTTTCTATCCTTTTTATCTTTCAATTTATCAGAGAGTTCTTTATGCAGCCATGCTGGTTTCTTTTGAAAGCTGTTATTTTTCCTCTTTGTTGGTATTGTGCTAGACTGGGTTTTTATTATCTCACTTTTCAAAATTTCCCAAGCTTCTTGAGTTGTTTTCCCCTTGAAGATTCTCATCCATGGAATCCTTCCCAAGCCCTCTCTAAGTTTATTGAAATTAGCTCTCTTAAAGTCCAAGACTCTAGTTTGACTGTGTTCTATTGCTTGTGCTTCCATAATGTTGAATTCCAATATTGCATGATCACTTCCTCCCAAGGTTCCTGTGGCTTCAACACCTTCTATCATTTCATCTCTGTTAGTGAGAATTAGATCCAAAATGGCTAATCCCCTAGTTCCCTTCTCTACTTTTTGGGAGACAAAGGTGTCTGCTAGGTTTGCAAGGAATCTGGTTGATCTTAACTCTTCCTCCGTTGGTAAATCTTCATTTTCCCAATGTTGAGCTGCAGTTAATACATGTAAAATTAGATATATACACTCTTTCTTATAGTTTCCTACAATTATGCCTAACAAAAATAATTGTGGCTTAAAAGCTATGTTTTTTAGTAATTTTCTCTAACCATATGTGTATTCTTGACCAGAATCTTTTGGCTTTGGGACATGTCCACCAAAGATGGTAATAAGTGCCTGGTTTTTGTCTACATTTCCAACTTTTGCTAGACATGTTTTTAAACATTTTTGCTAACCTCACCAGTGTTAAGTACCATCTGTAAAACATTTTGTATAGATTTTCTTTGTACGCTACCGCATCTCTTATTCTCCTAGGAATCTGCTTCAGGACTACAATTTCTTTTTCTTTATATTACAGAGGGTCATCTCTCACTCTTCTCAGAATCTCATCCCTTATAGCTCTTTTAACAAATCTAACATGTACTTCTCTGGGGACTTTGTTTCTCCTTGCATAGCTTGAATTGACTCGAAATATCTGGTCTATCTCTCCTTCCATTTCCTGTTTTCCAATTTCCAGTGCTTCAGCCAATAGCTCCATTATCAGATCTGCGAGATCCTCTTCCTTATGCTCTATTATATTTTGGAATCTTAGGAACTAAGATGCCTTTTCCATTTCTATAACTGCCATTGAATCTTCCAATTCTCTATTAATCTGCATCAGCTTCTGGTTTTCATCTTTTAGTTCTTTCAATTTTTGGTCTGTCTCTACTGACTTGTCTTCTACTTTTTGAATTCTTTGTTTAAATTTTTCTAGTTGAGAATCTATGTTGTTAATTTTTTGGTTCATTTTATCAAGGGTATCTTTCATCTCCTCATGATTTTTCCTTGTGTCTTCCTTGTGGGAGGAAATTGCCTCTTGAATCGCTTGTAGTGTCGCTTGCATCTCCTTCTGGAAGTTATTAGCTTTTTCTTGTTGAAGCATTGCTTCAATTGATCTCTGATACACCGGGCTTGCAGAGGTGGAGGATGGGGCTGAGGGTGCTTTCTTACCAGTTTTGGTTAGATTCAGAACACTCATTTTATTTCTACTCCCCAAATCTTTTATCAAACTCTAATACTTTTTCCCAATACCTGCCTTAAACCAAACCTTTAGTATTTTGTTCAACACAATATGTCTTTTAAAATTATCTTAAGTATCTCTTGTAGTTTTTACCTGTAGTCTCTAGGCCAATAGGCTCTCTAAGCAAAGAGGTAAGAGCAAAAAAAAAGGAGAAAAAAAGAAATAAGAAAAAAGTTTGTAATTCACTTCTGTAGATAGGGCTCACTTCTAAGGATGATTGTTCAGAGTCCAAAATTGTCCCTCAGTCAAAGTTTATAATCCACCAAGGCCTACTATTCGAAGATGATAGTCCATAGGCCTTCTCCAAGGAATATCTCCAATATTTCAGTTTCCACTGTCCATAAATAGTTCTCCAGTCAAATGTTAAAAAATTGTAATCCACTAGGCTCCCCAAACAAATAGGAGAGATAAAAAGGAAAAGAGAAAAAAAGAGAAAAAAGGAAAAAGGAAAGCATACAATTTATCTCAAGGTCCGACGTTGCCCATCTGCCAAGGTTATAATCCAAAATGTCTTGCTAGCAGTAATTCCTTACCACTCACTCTGTCTTTAAATAGCTTGTAAAATCACAGCTTAAGCAGTACTTATAATCCAAAAAAGATGGATGACTTCAAAGTAGTTTATATTTTTTAGTTATAATCCATCCTGCAGAGAAAAGCAGCCCAAAGAAAATTCTTCTCTTTTTCCAGCTGTAATCTACAGGATTGTGAAGGTCAGGGGCATCAAAAGGTTTAGATTATAAACTATGTCTGGGCATCTGGCCAAGTTCTGACACTCCAGACAAAATATATAGATAAGGTCTGTGAGCAAGGTTTGGTGTAGTTCTTTTCTCTTGCTACTAGATGTCATTAGATGCCCATTTTGTAATTTTCCAGTAATTTTACAAAGTTTTGCTCCGATGCTCTCCAATAGAAATATAAAAAAGAGTTTAAGAGTATGAAAGCTCCCCAAACTTTTCTTTTTTCTGTCTCTCTCTGTTATATCCACAATAATATTGTAAACGTCTCTGTTTTCCCCACGAAAACGTAAACCACCGCTTTTATCTGGAGGGAGAAATACCCCCCCCTTTAGTTCTGGGAATTTTGTTGCTTTCAGATGCTTTTTTTCAGAACAGATTTTATGATCGTAGAAGAAGGAAAATAGTCTCACCCAGGTCCAATATGTTGCTCATGCTTGTTTAGAATCGCTTTTCCTCCAACGATCAGCAGCTTCCGACTGGCTGCAAAAGTGCAGCCAGTCTTTCTCCTGCTGGTCCCGAGGGTTTCCTTGGATCAAGCGGGTCAGCTACCACCTTTCCGCGATCTATAAGGAACCCTTCTTGGTCCGTCGCCTCTACGGGGTGACTTTCGGTCCTTTTCGGAACCCCAGCAGGAAGAAATTGGGCATGGGAAGCAGTCCTGCTTCCCTATGCCCATCTCACTGAGACGACAAAACCGGAAGTCCGGACCATCTGGTCTTAATGGATGGTAAACTAATCAAGAAGAAAACCAGCTTAGAACTAAGGACTTATGAAAACAACTAACCAGTGAAAAGGCTTGCCTTCAGAAGTTGAGGGTGCTCCATCACTGGAGGCTTTTAAGAAAAGATTGGATATTCCATTATCTGGAATGGTATATAGTAGGTTCCTGCTTGAGCAGGGGATTGGATTAGAAGACCTCTAAGATCTCTTCCAACTCTGTTATTCTTTGAGAGAAGCGCTGCCAACCTCTCCCCCTCCCCTCATCCCTTCTTAGGCACAGAGAGATGGAGGGAGGGAGGGAAGGAAGGAGAGGAGGGAAACAGGAAGGAAGGAAGGAAAGGAGATGGGAATGAAAAGGAGGGAGGCAGGGAAGGAAGGAAGGAAGGAAGAAGGAGGGAGATTGGAATGAGAGGGAGGGAGGGTCTGAGGGAAGTCCTGCCTTAGCACGGCCACCAGCAACCCTGCTGCCCTTTTGCCAACCTCTGGTGGTCTCCCATCCTATTGTTGAGGATGCTTTGGTTACAAAGCCAGGTTTCCTCACATGGAGAAGAAGCGGGCCTCCCTCTGACCCATGCACTTTGCCCTCCTGCACCCACTATGAACAACCTGGCCAAGGAGAGCGAGCACAGCAGCAGCAGCCTTGAGGAGGAAGTAAGCACAGCTGGATGCCCCCTTGGGGAAGTGGGGCTGGGCTAGGCTGGGCTGCAGGGTCCCGGTGCCACAGGAACTCGAAGGCCTGGCTGGGCACTTAACCTCCGCTGCCCAGGGCTCTAGGCAGCCCGTGCCACTGTCTGTGGCCCCCCCCGCACAGCCTGAGCAGGACAATGAGGCTCCTTCGGCGCTCACCCCAGCCCCACTTCCATCCGACGGAGACCCTTGGATCCACCCCAGTCCTGCCCAGGCCCCCACAGGCGCCTCTGATGCGAGCGACATCGAGATGGCCACACCACCCCAGCCATGCCCATCCAGTAGGCCATGTCCATGCCCACCCCAGCTTCACCCACCCAGTAGGCCATGCCCCCCGACCACACACATACAAGGACATACACATGCACAATCACACACATAGAGTATAATATGACATTTGTTATCAATTACATACTGAGCCTCCTTATTTAATATTTGGACTAAAATGTTTCAGTCCAAAAAGTGGAAAAGATTGATGAAACCTTCAAACAACTGTTTGTCTAATTTATCAAATTCATGTGAATACTATGGTTTTGCATGAATAAGGAGCTTACGCTACAGAAGGAAAGAAAAAAATATTCCTATTTCTGCACAAAATAGTTATACTCCTTATAGATGAGCCACATAGTTTGTTACTTCTTAATAGGATAAATCGCAAGAGTTCATCTGCTGTTTCAACTATAATTTCCAGAAGGATAATTGGTTTAGTCTGTGTTGCAGCAACAATAACAAATCATCTTCTTATTACATTTCTTGCTGGTCTGGAATTATGGAAATTGTTATTCTGTTCCAGAAATCAATCAGGCTACAGTAAGACATAATGCATAAAAACATATTTCAAAATTTAGAATTTCAGGACTCAGGTCTATTATAAAATCATTTCAACATTTTCTTCTTGGTCTTTGCTTAGCAGACTGTTCTGGAATAATGAATGGGCCAAAATTCAGATAGATTTATATAAAGTGTTGCTGATTCACCAAACTGCATCTCATATACAGTGTGTGTGTGTTTGTGTATGTGTATGGATATGGATATTTATTTATTTTCTGTATCTTTTCAAGAATATTGCTAATTATAACCCTGAATATCCTAACTCACAATGTGCGTCACAAAACTGGAAAAGGTGAAGTAAATTTACTGAACAAGGAGGTAAAGACTTTTTTTTTCTTTAAGGAAAGGTTTATGCATTTAGTATTTCTAGTATGGATGAAAAGATCTAAAGAATTTGAGGATAGAACACTATAAAGAGTATAAGGTAATTTTACAATGGTGGTGAGAAAATGGAGAGAAAGAAACTTTTTCCCTTCATTTATTGGAATTATCTAATCAAAATGACTGATAGAAGAATTAAGATAAACAAAAAATACTTCTCACACCATATAATCAATTTATGGGATTTTTTTTACGGCCAGACCTTGTTAAAGTTACTAGTTTAAATAGATTTAAAAGACACAAATTCTGCTATGATAGGACTATGAATGGCTATTAGTCATAATGTTTAAAGGCAATAGGAAGACACAACTGTATATTCTTTAAGAAAATATATTTTGCCATCCATTGTACCTTTTCAGCCATTGGCCATTACTCTTCATCAAAACTTTCTCCTGTTTCTTATATGTACTAATTTGGCCCCTGGGTCCCATTTACAAAATTACCTTTCTAACTTCAACTTTTGATTGTCATTATAAATGTGCTTGCTTCCTATTTTCAAGTGTTCACTATTTTTCTAATTTCATTTTCCAATCTTCTCAAGAGTCCATTGTTTTCTAACAGGTTGTGTCAAAAGTACTGTATTTGTGAGTGAACACATTCATTTGCCATTAAGAATGTGAGGAAAAAGCACACTGTTTCAAAAAATAATTGTAGGAAATATGCAAAGAATATTATTTCCAGACAATGATAAAGAATAGTCAAATTAAATAAAGCAGGACAAAGTTGTTGGTAAAAGGATTGCCAGACAGTAAAGAATAGGTATGGTCAAATTCTTCTGGGAAATTTGAGCATAGGATAAAACTAGAATGTCAGTTAAATATCATCCCAAACTGTATATAAAAAAAACAGGTTGCCTCTTTTATCATACTGCTAACAACCCCTCAAAAACACTAGAGACATTTCTTACATTTTTTCAGTTTTCGAAGGCTTTAAGATAAATTTCTCTGCATGTCAAATTAGCTTTTCAAACTCTTCCCTGTATTTTTCATCCAATTCAGATTGTCACTGTGATATAATTCTGTGTTAAGTTTCTTTGAATTTTTGAAACAAATGCCTCAGAGATTCTCACAAATGTTATTATATACAGTAATATGTACTACATCCTTGATAGAACTTGATCCAGCCTTCAATGACTTGAAACAACTCCTGTTCCATCATCAATGTTAATGATGATAACAAATATACCCAAATTAGATAAAACAGTGCAGAATGTTTTCCATTATAGGTATGTTTGCGATAGATATTAGCAACTTTCTCCATTGATTAACTTTGATGGATTAGAATTGTTCAGGGATTACATGATTGGTCAGCCACTTAAACTGCTATTGTAGCAAATGAGTTTCTATTCTGATCCATTTTCCTCTCTTTTGGGTCTGGTTTGGGAAATGAAACAACAATTGTTACTTTGTGTATTTTTTATACTAGCAACTTGTTCTAGTATTAGTTCTGCTGGTTTAACATTTTTTATGTTATCAGTTACAGTATCTGGATTACATTT
This sequence comes from Azemiops feae, assembly GCA_023970755.1. Taxonomy (NCBI): domain Eukaryota; kingdom Metazoa; phylum Chordata; class Lepidosauria; order Squamata; family Viperidae; genus Azemiops; species Azemiops feae. The sequence goes on from JALGBA010002071.1 coordinate 85,985, forward strand.
TTGGTTGAGGCTACAAGGCACTAATTAGCCTTTCATAATAAATTGAATGGAATGTCATAATCCAAGTTATTTCTCAATGGTAATTCCAGAATTCAGCTTATGTTTAACATGCATTGTTAAGTATTTTTCAAAGCCTGGGTTTGTTATGATTAGTATGCATATCAGATGTGTATTTTTCCATCTCAAGACATGAACTGGCATTTACAGCTGGCATTTACCTCCTGATTTTGGCAAAAGTGTCTCATAGAGAAAAATGGGATTGCTTAATGACCATGGATTTGCTTAATGATCAGGTTAATTCACTTAACCACTGCAAAAAAGGATAATAAAATTGGGTCATTCACATGGGTGACTTACTTTATGACCATCACGACTTATGACTGTAATGGGCAGGCTCCATTACAGCCATAAGTCGAGGACTGCATGAAATTGATAGGCTGGTGTTATGCCCACATTTCAAAACTCTTTTAGATTTGGGGTAAACAGCTACTGAATAGTTCAGAGCAACCTGGGCCAGGCTATCTGTGGAATGTTGTTGGTTTTTTTCATTCACAGAAATCTCTTGAGACTCTCACCTCTAACAACCCTCACTGTAAATTTTTTAGATAGCTGTCTCATTATTAGCACCACAGCTTTCAAATCTGTTGCCCAAGACAGAGTATCAGATCATTGCATTGTTAGAACTAAACTGGAAATAATGAAAACCTTCCATTGTCTCAGGTTTCAGACTGAAATAAGAGACAGCTATTGTGGATTACTAGGTTTATGTTTGAAATTTTGGAAGTCTTATGCTGCAGAGATAGTAAAAATGTTATAATCATTACCACAAGCAGTGGAAGGAACGGGGAAAGAGTCTATGATAGAATTCAAGTAAAAGTAGAAAGAATTTGTTTAAATAAATTGTGAAATAATAATCCCAGTAAAGGATATATTTGAATGTTATATGTTAACATTTTTTTTCCCTTTAGGTCATTTATGCGATACAGAATTTTTGATGGAAATATATCTGTGATGAAAAATACACTGAAGATATATGCATCAGGAATAATTCCTTAATATATATTCTCTTACAATAATAGCAATCTACAGTACTTTCTGCTTTGAATTTATAATATTGAAATGAACATTGTTTTCTTAGACAAGCAGACCTGTTATAAAATATCACACAAATGTCATTTTCCTGTTCAAAATGCAACTATTTAGCCCTCTTCCATAATGTTCTATTCCTTGATCTAGTCAATTTTTACCTCAAGGGAGGGAGACAGGCATGCAGACTCTCATCTATCTATTCCATTTTGGGAGTCCCCAAACTCATTTAAACTTTGCTTTGTTCATAAACGCCATTCTTCTTCACTACATATTGGCCCATATTTGGCAAATAGTTTTCTAGCTATATACTACTAAAACTTTTGTGCCTGTAAACCATTAACTGGGTGAAACGGTGTATCATAGGGCAAAACTTTGTCAACAAAGCTACAACAAATGAGCTAACTTACAGAATGCTGGGACTCATTATTCCAGAGGGAATGAAATATGGGGAAGTTGTGGCTGCTTCAATGCTGCCAGACTGCTGTTCTTTCAGTGCTGCTGAGCTGCTCCTGGGGTCATGTGATCCTAATTTTCAATGTTCCAAGCACTTGTGCAATCCCTTGCTCTCTTATCCAGCAATCAGTTACTGCCTGCTGGACAGGGCAGGGCAGGACAGGGCAAGGCACAATGGGAGGGAGGGAGAGAGGGAAGGAGGAGGAGAGGAGAGGAGAGGAGAGGAGAGGAGAGGAGAGGAGAGGAGAGGAGAGGAAAGAAGGAAGGGAGGGAGGTAGGAAGGTAGGTAGGTAGGGAGGGAGGGAGGGAGGGAGGGAGGGAGGGAGCAAAAGGGAAGAAGAGAGACAGATTTCTGATGCTCCCTGTTGGCTTCCCACAAGGAAACTCAACAGAAAGTCGCTCCCTCTCCGTCTGCTTTTTTGCCCACCATGGCCATTCAGTTTCCCTGTCGAACTAAAGAAATACTGTAACTTTGAAATGATGATCTAGCGGGTATGAGTTTTCTAGTTATTAGTCAAAATTCTTTGCTTGAATAAGTTTTTCCTTAAGAAATCCTTCTATTCCTATCCTATTCTACAAACTGAGATCTTATTGAATTAGGAAGACAATCAGTGCTATTGAAAGGGCAGTATTCTCATTGTTAGCACATGAAATCAGAATCAGAATAGAGCTGGAAGGGATCTTGGAGGTCTTCTAGTCCAGCCCCCTGCTCAAGCAGGAGTCCCTATATCATTTCAGACAAGTGGCTGTCCAGTCTCTTGAGTGATGAAGCACCCACAAAGTCTGAAGGCAGGCTGTTCCACTGGTTAATTGTCCTCACAATAATACACATGACTTATTTTTTTTTAAGATAATGATATGAGGAAAAATATGGGGTTTTAGGTCACGTGAATGAGGGGTATATAACTCATGCAGATGGTGATGGCATGCTGTATTATCAAGAAGACATAAATTCACAGTAAGCCCATACAATTTATCACTTCTAAATATAACAAAGCTTTAAGAGAACAGCAGCTACATTCCTCTAATAAATATCCTGAATGTTTCACCATTTCTTTTTTGGTTATTGTTATTTTGCCGCAGTTGAATGCAAAATAATGTTACTTAACTTCTTCATTCTTTGATAGCAAGTCAAGTGAAGCATGTTAAGTTAGGCAAACATAGATTTTTTTCCCCTTCTACTGCTAAAGAAGAGTATATGCCTCTGGAAACCAACAATGAATTCAACAATTCCAAAACTGGAATGTGGATCTATTAAAGGTATATAAAAATGAAAGGAAATGAGTATATATAATTTCAAACACAAATTAATCCCACTTCTTGATATATCATAGAATCATATTTGAAGATACTATACATAGAAAATGCAGCAACCTCATAAACTTGTCTGTGCTAAATATTTAAGGTGTATTTTACTTTGATAACTGGAAAGCTTTGCAATTTAAAATATTAAATTCAATAACATATAACCATTTAGGAAGTCTACTTGATGTTATTTCTCTTGTCAGCCTCTGAACTTCCTGTGCTTTTTTTTACATTGCCTCCAGAAAATCCTTTAATTTATACTGAAGTGAAAACATTGTAGAATGTTATGAAATGTTTCAAGTCAACATTTCATACTAACTATCAAGTAATCAGTCAAGGTTCATCTGGGCTACTACTGTATATTGGCAATAATTCTTCAAGTTTTAAGATTGCCTAGAAGCTAAACAATAGATATCAGGCATTTCATTTAATACTTTTAAGTTTTTCATTCATTTCAGAAAGAGTCATTGGTATAGATCTGGAGTGTCAGATGACTGAATAGACTGTAGCACATGTGAGATATACCACTTCTGAATACTTTCCCCAAGTAGTTAATAGCAGGAGTTTTTCATTCTTTTGTCTTTCATGTTGGCATTTTAACATCATAGTTTCCAAGGAAAAAAAAAGCATTAAACAATGATATATCTTTTCCCTACAATTTCAGATGATAAAAGTTCATTCTATCCTTATTGTCATTCACCTTATTCTGTTATACTTGCAGATCTGATCTCAGAAAGATGAGTTTGATGGTAAATGGTTGGAGTGAATAACTATTCTTTTAATAAACCAAGCAGTCGGAATGGAAAATATCAGAATTGGAAAATTAGATTGTTTCTTTGTTCATTTGTTTAAATTTATAGCAGTAGGCAGGGAATACAGTCAAACCTATGAGGTAAAGTAATAAGATTGTGATATAAAAAAATTAGAGAAAACAAAGGATTATTATGCATAAATGAGTTTTGAGTAGGATAATAGAACCAACATATACAAGCAAATGTAAAAAGCAATTATTACATAGAAAAATAAATCAAGGTGGAACAGCTATTATATGAAGGGTTTGAGGCACAACATTAAACTACCATTTACAGTTACTAAACTAGTTTAACAGAAGAATAATCTATATCCAAGAGTCAATTAAGGTAATGCTACTTTTATCTTCAAAAATTACAGCAAACAAAACTAGCAGGAATTTTAATTACTACTTAGAAAAGTGTAAAATAATTATGCCTAGGTCTGACAAAAAGCAAAACAAAAGCCAAAGATAGAATAAAAATTAGAAAAAAGAAAAAAAAAACAGTTGAAAATGTAAATGTATTCATTGCTGTCAGCCAAATAATAAGCTTCAGAATGCTAGCTAAAATAGTTACAGGGAATGGCGCCAATAAAATGAAAGTGACACTGCTCAAGGCAAATAATTCTTTTTTGTCAAAGAAAAGATAAAGACAAATTAGGTCTAAAATATTTCAATATGAAAAAAATGCTGGTAAAAATTGAACTAAGTAATTATCAATATATATATTGAAGTAAATGTGCTATTGATATATAATCTATTTATCCCTCATGTTACACTGTATATTTATCTTGCAATTGATAAATTCCATGATTTGGTACAGGAATCAGCAAAAAACCTTTCTGTTATTTTTTCTGCTGGATACAAAGCAAGATTTTAAGCTAGAAGGGGGATTCTTTTTAACCTCTTTCATCCTGGTTTATTGTCTTAACCAGACTTTCATCTTTAATAGCCCTCCTCCCACCATTTCCCATATTTCAGAAACCAGGCCTGCTTTATAATTTAAAATACAAGTCATCTCTCAACCAATGTCTTCCTTAAATTTCTTCTATACTGTCTATAAACGAAACCCAAGTAATATACTGTATGCTGTATCTATATTACTTGGAAGAACTGCCTGGAGTGATGGTGGGCAATTAAACCTTTTGCCATGTCTGACAGAAATATAAAAATCCATCTCTGACTGAGTGGTCCAGAGCATGATGGTGAAGTGTTTAGGTTCTGTGGGAATAGGACTATTGTTTTAATATTGATAGGAAATATTAAACCTATGTCAAGGTTTGACATATCATTTGCATCACTTTCAGTTCTTTAGAAAACCCCAAATACCTATTTATTTATCCAGGTTTTTCACTTGTATGACTTTTAATGCTATGTTTGAAGTTCCATTTAGAATTGGAGGACTATTTCACTCTTGTTATTAGAGTAATTTTAATCTTTGATTCCTTTTACTATATGAAAGCATCCTTAAGATTTTTTGTGTGTGCTTTCTATAGCACTTGAGAAATAAAAAGAGAAAGAAATGGATCCAAGATCATTCAAACTATTGTGATAGTGGAGTCCATAAGGAGAGAGAGGGAAAAATAAGATCTAAATATAGAAGAAGCCAGGTGGTGACAATGTTCATACAAACTTTCTGTATATTAACTGGAAGAAGAAATTGTGCTGGACAGCTGAGGGATGCTGATGTGTATGCAGACTGCATGTGACATTGGCCCTGCATGAACAGAAGAAGGTTTGAATATAAGGAGGCCCCCTGTTAGCCCTAGTACCCATTCATATAGATGTGATTTACACCTCTAGATGCTTATAGATATTTTGGGCTATTCCACATATTGGCCAAATGTTTGATTTATGCCCACATTTGCAATGCCTGTACGATATATATATATGTAGGTCTTTGGTAATTCGGGCTTTCTCCAACGGATTCCAAAGAAATAAGATTACCAACTTAATCCAAAAAGAAACCCCCACTAAAATCCAAGACATAGAACAAGAAAACGGCAAAGCCCTCCTCCCATACATAAAAGGCACCACCGAACAAAATCAAGCAAGATCCTCACAACACAACTCAAGACAGCATTGCGGCACAAACCGAAAAATATCCACCATCCGAAGAAAACCCCAAAAAACAAAATTGAGGTTAAGAAAATCAGGAGTATATGAATCCCAGGTGCACCAGCCTTGCCCCACCACATACATCGACAAACCAACAGAGAGAATAAGTGCACGAATTGAAGAACACAAGAACTCAGTCAGAAAAGAGGAACCAACTTCCTCCCTGGTCCAACACCTCAAAGCCACAGGACATAAAATTGACTTTAAAAATACCAGAACTATTGCCAAAACTGAACACTTTAACAACAGAATAATCAGAGAAGCCATCGAGATAGAAAAACGCCCACACAGCATGAATAAACGAGATACCTCTCGCCTACCAGCCATTTGGAAACCCAGCCTTATTGACAGACGAATCCCTAGCACAAGGAGCGACACTGGACCCACACTCACGAAGACCACACACGATGTCACCACCACACATCCACGCAAAAAGCAGACTCAAACCGGCACCGATGATGAGGCACGACCGCGGACCAGAAACCAGACCACAGCTGCATCATTGGCCATTTTAAACCCCTCCATTCCATACGTGAAGCAAACTGACACCCACCTTGAAGATGTGGCACGACCACGAACGCGAAGCCAAACTACAGCAATGCAGTTCTCCATCTCAAATTCCCCTGCAACTCAGACTAATCCTAGCACAACAGGGCCCCCACCCAAGCAGAGCACACCCCCATCCAATCAGAGCACAGCCAACCCCCCATCCAATCAGAGCACAGCCAAACCCCCATCCAATCAGAGCACAGCCAAGCCCCTAACCAATCAGAACACACCTCCACGCAATCAGAACACAGCCAAGCTCCCATCCAATCAGTTCATACCTCCACTGGCAGTTAAAAGGAAGAAACAGCTGCGATCACACATTGCTCCTAGAAGCACGAAGCCGAAGACACCAGCCTGAAGATGACGAATGGGACTTCGTCGAAACGTTGCCAAGACACTTTCAATTTTACGCGGGAGAAAACCCGAATTACCAAAGACCTACATACAAACACCCGTGAAAACCTCAGAAAACAAATATCGTACCTCTACGGGGAGGAAATCTACCATCTGACCAGGACCTATGAAAAACTCGAAGTCCAAAGAGCTTCCATTCTATGTGACCTCGCATTCTTACGCAACTGCCGAGATCAAAATTTAACCCCCACATGCTTCCAATTGAAATTCCACTCCAACTCTGCAGCCACCAAACGCATCCTGAAAAGAACAGAGTTGGCCCTAATCAGAAATGAACTTCACACAAAAAGATTCCTCCTAGACCGAATCAACAAAGATCTCCTCACACTTCACCTCAAACTCAGCAACAAGATCCACCCCGCACTTTGGGACAAATCCAAACAACTCGCCGTCTGGAGAGCCGAAACACAGACCACCCTCAAGACAGACACACATACCAACAAATTCCGAAGACTACAGGAATGCCAGAAACAAACCCTTCCTCCCTCACAGCCACACACAAAACAAACAGTGCATAACATCTCAGATAGGACCCTCACCAAAGCTGAAACCGATGTCCTTTCCAAAGGATTCAACTTTGCAGTCGCTCCCAAACACATCCCCACTGAAACCATTATATGCGGAGTTGAAACCAGCCTGACCAAAATCAACCCCGACGACGCTAACAGAATCAGACTCGAAATCACCAACATCCTCTGCACCAGCAAACCCCCCAAAAGCAACTTACACAAAGAGGAACAGACAGCACTAATTAACCTGAAAGAAGACACCAGCATAATAATCCTACCAGCAGACAAGGGCAACGCCACGGTGGTTATGAACACATCTGACTACCAAACCAAATTAACCAACCTACTCCAGGACTCCACATACAAACCCCTAATCACAGATCCCACCACCTACCTGGAAAAAACCACTAGATCCAAAATAAAAGCCTCCCCCATCAGCGAAGAGACCCAGAAAAGAATCATTCCCAGAGAAAAATCATCCAGATGCCCTAAGCTCTATGGTCTCCCCAAGATACACAAAGAAGGAACCCCACTTAGACCCATAGTCAGCTCCATAGGCTCACCTCTACAAAACCTAGCCAAATTTCTCGCCAAACAACTACAGCCCTATTCAGAATCCATCACCTCACATGTAAAAAAAATTCATTCCAATTCATAGAGATCATAAAGAAACAAAACTTACAGCCCAGCGACCTACTCGTGAGCTTTGATGTCATTTCCCTCTTCACCCAAGTGCCAATCAAAGAAGCCTTGACAGCTATCCAAAACAAATATAACCCCCCCAAGCACATCCTAGATCTGACCAACCATTGCCTATCCAACACATACTTCATCTACAACGGACAAAAATACAAACAAATAGAAGGAGCACCCATGGGGTCACCCCTCTCACCTGTCATTGCTAACCTCTACATGGAACACTTTGAAACCCAAGCTCTAGAAAAATCTGATCACAAACCCAAACTCTGGCTCAGATACGTAGACGACACCTTCATAATCTGGCCACATGGGAAAGAAAAACTAGACAACTTCCTCACACACCTCAACAGCCTACACCCCAAAATACAGTTCACCATGGAAACAGAAGCTAACATGCAACTTCCCTTCCTGGATGTCTTAGTCTACAAGAAATCCAATGGCTCCCTAGGACACACCATCTACCAGAAGAAAACACACACAAACCGCTATCTGCACGCACTCTCACACCACCACCCAGCACAGATCAACTCCGTAGCCAAGACACTCATCTCGAGAACAAAACGCTTAGCTGACGAACAACACCTAAAAACCGAACTACACACTCTCACTAATGTACTAGCATCTAACGGATTCCAAAGAAATAAGATTACCAACTTAATCCAAAAAGAAACCCCCACTAAAATCCAAGACATAGAACAAGAAAACGGCAAAGCCCTCCTCCCATACATAAAAGGCACCACAGACAAAATCAGCAAGATCCTCCACAAACACAACATCAAGACAGCATTCTGCACAAACCGAAAAATATCTACCATCTTAAGAAACCCCAAAGACAAAATTGAGTTAGAAAATCAAGGAGTATATGAAATCCCATGCACCGCCTGCCCCACCACATACATCGGACAAACCAACAGAAGAATAAGCGCACGCATTGAAGAACACAAGAACTCAGTCAGAAAAGAGGAACCAACTTCCTCCCTGGTCCAACACCTCAAAGCCACAGGACATAAAATTGACTTTAAAAATACCAGAACTATTTCCAAAACTGAACACTTTAACAACAGAATAATCAGAGAAGCCATCGAGATAGAAAAACGCCCACACAGCATGAATAAACGAGATGATACCTCCCGCTTACCAGCCATTTGGAAACCCACCCTTATTGACAGACGAATCCCTAGCACAAGGAGCGACACTGGACCCACACTCACGAAGACCACACATGATGTCACCACCACACATCAACGCAAAAAGCAGACTCAAACCCGCACCGATGATGAGGCACGACCGCGGACCAGAAACCAGACCACAGCTGCATCATTGGCCATTTTAAACCCCTCCATTCCATACGTGAAGCAAACCGACACCCACCTTGAAGATGTGGCACGACCACGAACACGAAGCCAAACTACAGCAATGCAGCTCTCCATCTCAAATCCCCCTGCAACTCAGACTAATCTGAGCACAACAGGGCCCCCACCCAAGCAGAGCACACATCCTGCCAATCAGAGCACAGCCAACCCCCCATCCAATCAGAGCACAGCCAAGCCTCTAACCAATCAGAACACACCTCCACCCAATCAGAACACAGCCAAGCTCCCATCCAATCAGTTCATACCTCCACTGGCAGTTAAAAGGAAGAAACAGCTGCAATCACACATTGCTCCTAGAAGCACGAGGCCGAAGAGACACCAGCCTGAAGAAGACGAATGAGACTTCGTCGAAACGTCGCCAAGACACTTCCAATTTTACGCGGGAGAAAACCCGAATTACCAAAGACCTACATATATATATATACATATACATATATATATATATATATTTAAAATGAAGGAAAAATTCAAGCCTTTGACAGAAGGAAAATATGAAATAGAAACTAAAAACAGATAAACAGGAAGAAGATGCAGTGAAATTGGATAGGATAGAAGAGAGCTGGAAGGGACCTTGGAGGTCATCTACTCCAACCCCCTGCTCAGGCAGGAGACCCTATACCATTTCAGACAAGTGGCTGTCCAGTCTCTTCTTAAAAACCTCCAGTGTTGGAGCGTTCACAGCTTCTGGAGGCAGGTTGTTCCACTGATTAATTGTTCTAACAGGAATTTTCTCCTTAGTTCCAGGTTGCTTCTCTCTTTGGTTAGTTTGCATCCCATCGCTTCTTGTCCTTCCAGGTTCTTTGGGGAATAGCTTGACCCCCTCTTCTTTGGGGCAACCCCTGAGATAAACTCCTGACATTAAAGGACATAGTATGGATTAAATGCTTATAGAAATTAGGGAGCTGAAATAAAAAACACTTTGTATTAAGATTAATTTTGGTATTAGTTGAAAGCACTTATATTTTACAATTCATTTTTGAACAAATGTGAAAGCTTTCCACTCTGGAGAGAATAACAGAATAACAGAGTTGGAAGGGACCTTGGAGGTCTTCTAGTCTAATCCCCTGCTCAAGCAGAAGACCCTATGCCCTTTCAGACAAATGGCTTTCCAGTCCCTTCATGCTATAGAAGGATTGGGGGTCTTGGGGCCTTGCAGATGTAGTTTAGTAACAACTTTCCCTCTGGCTGGAAGCTGGAGCCATTGGGGGTCCTACAGAATAGCAAGAGGGGCACCACTAGGCACCCCAGCCAGAGTGGTTAGCAATTATGATTCTACTACACAATTTGTGGTAGCTCTGTGGGTGTCAGTCTAACACTTGTTGTCCTGAGCCAAACATTATTTGAGACCTTTTCTTATGAATGGGGTTCCTTTCCTATAGAAATTGTCCCTCTTCTGAATTCATTTTTCAGGAATGTAATTCAATGTATTTTAATTTAATGTGTCTCAAGGAATGTAAATGTTGATATTCCATAGATTGGGCTGATATGTGCAAAGCAGAGAAAAAATGTATTATTGTTAGTACTTATGATAGGAAAGGCCATTTAACAAATATTAAAAATTATGATGGATGCCCAAAAATTATATACAAAACTCTTTCAAAGTTATGATGTCTGCAATGCCCCTGCGGTCATTTGCCCTTCAGACTGACCATGGGGATGCTGCAGTGCCCTCCCTCTCTCCCCCTTCGATCTTTTCCCCCAACGGGACCCTGCAGTGCTTGGGCCTGATCCCCATGGCTGCCGGAAGCGGCCACCATTTTCAATACTCCGAGGAGTCCTTGTAGAAATGGCGGCTGCTTTCGAAGCTTTCAATCTGATCCTCAGGCTGTTGGGAGACTGCAAAGCTCTCCTGGCTCTTCCTAGGCTTGGGAAACCAGACACTGCATGCTAAGGTGGGAGCTTCAGATGAGCTTCCTGAAACCTTTCCATGGCTTTGACTGCCCCCCTTGCTCCCCCCGAAAACCCACATCTCTTCAATAAAGGACACAAAAAAAAGCTGGGAGAGACAAATTTGTTCATCTTTCACCTCCCTCCCCAAATTAGGTGCTAAAACTAAACTCCCCACCCCTGTCCTCAAATCTCTACCCCCTTTAACAATTTGCTAGATATACTGCATGCCCAAAATAGAATAACAGAGTTGAAAGGGAACTTGGAGATCTTCTAGTCTAACCCCCCTACTCAAGCAGGAGACCCGACCATTTACCCTTTCAGACAAGTGTCTGTCCAGTCTCTTCTTGAAAACCTCCAGTGTTGGAGCACCCACAACTTCTGGAGGCAAATCGTTCTACTGATTGATTGTTCTCACCGTCAGGAAATTTCTCCTAGGTTGGTTCAAAATCTGTAAGTTTACTTTGACTGCAGAGAATCAAAGAATAAATAAAAGTAAGGAAGCAAGCAATGAAATTTTTTTTTGCTCTGTCCCACTGCATGTGAGGAGGGCCCCTCCCTCAGAAGAGACGTTTCTGATCACACCCAAGGCTGCCCTGACTGGATCAGATTAAGGGCTCTGCCTTCCCTTCTCTCTTCCAGAGATCCCTCCCTGCCCTTGCCAGGAAGGCCCACACACCTCCTGTAGGCCCCTCTCTCACTCCCGGCTCTTCAGGACCCATGCTTCATTGCCCCCCCCCCCAGTTTCCTTCATGAGGACATGAAACCTATTCTCCTTGTCAGGACTGGGAGATTCTTGTCACCTCTCTGCAGCACAACCAGCTGCAAAAATCGTCCCAATTTTAGAGAGTTGGAGGCCACTTGGCTGGGCTTGCAAGAACAGAGCCAGGCACAGCAAGGCTCACAGCCTCAGCTGACTGGGTGAAGGTGGTCAGAAAGGCCCCAGGTGGAGCTGAGCCAGAGACCTTGGCAAGGATTTCAGGAAGTGCTTTGCCTTTGAAGGACAGGCTGAAAGTTCCCTTCCCTAACATCTTTGTGTTAAGAAGCTACAATCTCAAAGCAGACAGGCCTTGATTCTTAGGAACCTGCTAGTGTGCAAGAAAGCTCAAGAATGCTTAGGAAAGCAAAAGTAATCAAGAATGCTTCTTCAAGTGAAACCCCAGACATAACACATAAGACAAGGCAATGGCTGGGAAAAGGGGAACTTGGAGGCAAAACCTGAGATGCTCCTTCCTTTGCAAAACAGGACCACAAACTAGACTGATCTCTTGTCCTGTGAATGTTGCCATGCTGGATAGCCAGGGACCCCGAATCCAAAGGCAGATCCTATAAATGGTTTTCCATCTTCTGTGCAAACATACTGCATTGGCCATCACATAGATGGTTTGTGGTAAATCTGGGTGAATTCACACAACACTCTTAACTTAGGTTCAGGGAAGGGAACTGCTACATTGGCATAATGTATCATGCCAAAATATCTAAACCAGATGCTGGCTTAGCACTATGAACGTTCTTCACACATTGGCACAGGACAAGGTTCCCAGCTACTGGAATTTTAATTTTTTAAAATTTAAATTTAAATTAAACTTTATATTTAAAGTTTTAAAATCTCAATATTGTCAGGGGCTCTATGGATGATAAAAGTCCCCTGCTCCTTAGAGGTTTCTTTGGGAATGCAAGGGAGAAAGAAGCCACTTTTAATCTGGTTCCCTCTGAAGCCCAAAACCTTTGGCCCTCCCTGTGGTCAGTGCCAGGCTGAGATGTGCCCAGCTTGCTAAAAATAATGCAGAAATGCCTGAAAAAACCTGGATGACCTAAACATGAGCTGTGAACTTCACCCATTAATTCAGTTGATGACTCCACCCAGCTCAGGAAAGAGGGTTTCTCCCCAATCCAGGTTAAGGAGAGCACACGCTTCTATGATGGTCAGTGGAGTTTGACTCAGTGAGTTCAATTCTGCAGAGCACACACAACTGTCAGGCACCTGGTGGGACACTCACACAACACACTTTCAGGGCCTCTGCAACTGAGTCCTGCAAAGGGGACTGAGGGGGTCCCACCAATGTTGGGTGTACTGAGCCTGGTCAAATGCAAACAGGGGTGCAAACACCCTAGACTCAGGTGAGCTCTCCTACCCTGCAGGTGCCCGGGACTCTCCTCCTGAAGGGGTTCCTGCCTGACCATCCATGCTGCACTGTGTTGCTAACAGAAGGGGGTGCATTGACTTGGACCCCCCAATCTGTGGAACCACCCTTGCTGTGATGTCACTGCTGCTCTCCCACCCTTGTTGTCTGCTAGGAAGGCTTCGCCCTCAAAGAAACGTTTTCCAACCATGCCTGAGGCTGCTTGAGCCGGATCATGAAGGGGCTCCACCTGCCTTCCTCTTTTCCAGCACACCCTCCCTGCCCTTGACAGGAAGGGACAACCACCTCCTGCAGCCCTCCTGCTCTTCCAGGACCCCAACCTCATCGGCCTGTCTGCAGCCTTCATGAGGACTTGTTACTCGCTCTCACGATCAGGATTGGAGATTTCCTGCCACTTTTACAGAGAGCAACCTGATTTTTAAAAAATCTGCCCATGTTTAGCAAATCGTAGTCCACTTGGCTGGTTTTGCAAGACTGAAGCCAGACTCAGGAAGCCCCACAGCCTCAACCGGCTGTGTGTGAAAGTAATCAGGAAGACCATAGGTGACCAGGTTTTTCAGAAGTGGTTTGCCATTGCCTCTTTCCCAGGGCTCTGGGAGGTTGGCTGGCCCAGGTTTACCCAGCTGGTTTTCTGCCCAAGGCAGGACTAGAACTCATGGTCTCCTTGTTACTAATCTGATGCCATGACCACTACACCAGACTGTCTCTGCTCATAGCCATACAACCCACTTAACCTGATCACTTCACCAATGGCTGCATTCACACTTGCAACATTTAACCATGGTTTATTTGTGGAGGTTGAACCTGGGTGAGGCCCTTATCTTCTTGTAAGGGCCACATGTACACAAAATGCTTCAGCAGGCTGGGGAATTTTTTTTGCAACTGCCCTGAGACAAAAGAAAGCTCTAGGTGCAACCTATTTAGAGCCTATAGTAAACCATGGATGACCACAGCCAATCCTCCTCCACTTCCCTGGGCTCTCACCTGAGGCAAACCCACAAAGTAGGTGGCCACATTTGAAACTGAGGAGAGGTTCCTCCCCTCTGGGCACAACTAGGTTTCAGGGAGACATGGCAGGAAACATCATGGACAAGGGAAGCCATGTTACACATCCACGTGGCATTCAAAAAGAACAGCCAGTATCTGGAGCCACCAAAGATCTGGTAGGCAGGCACTGAGAGTGGGAAGCTGAGGTTAATACAGTGGGATAACTTTCAAATAATGGACCTGGGATATTGGTCATCCTGTGCTCCTCATTGTAAGGATGGACTTCCATTCCATCATCTCCCCCTGTCACTCAAACCCCCCCAGTTCTCCCTTCTAGGCCAAGATGTATATATTAACATCCCCCCTCCAGGTAAGAAAAATGATCAACAATCGACCAAGATAAACCAGAACACAGGGACACCAAACTATAAGCACATGGAAGTCTTCTAGGGAGGACAAACAAAGCCTCAGAGATGGGAATGTCACAGGATCCGCAGAACATCAAGTGCATCTATGCAACCAGAGGAACAGCCACCAGGTCCCCCTAAAGCAACTTCCAGGTGATTGCGGCAAGAAATCAGGTCACACCATCCAACGCACTGCGGGTGCTGCCACCATCTCAACTGCAGACCTAACAGCACAATTATTTGATTTAAACCAAGAAATGTCAAAATGTAATGGCTCTCATTGTATCAGTATGGAAAGACAACACAGAAAGGGTAAAAGAAACTAAAACTTCTACCCACTCTACAATTTATTATCTCTCTGCCAATAGTGCTATTCTAGGTTGTCACTTGCCTGCCTCTTAGCCAGCTCTTATGTAAAAAATGATGTTTCTAGAACAGATGGCAAATGAAATTTCACTTCAGTTACAAGGAATTATAAAAGCAGCAACAAATTAGGATTGATACATGGAGATCTCATTGAAAAGAAAATTCCAAACTCTTAACATTAGGCTGGGTTCAAGTATACTGAGTGCTTCCAGGGAGATAAAGCACAGGTAGCACTAGAGTTAAGTGTCACCAACCTTGAGTGGCACCAAACTGCATAACTCTGGGTGACCTTCCCTAGCAGCCTCTGGAGGCAAGAGACCCCATTGAAGGACAGCAGAAGTCACTTTCCTGGCTGTTGAAGTATCTCCATCCAGCAAGACTTTCTGGACATGTCCTAACAGGAAGGACTAAGACCACTACAGAACACTGCCCCAAGGGGTCTATCTCTGACTTTTCTCTAACATGCTTTTCTCCAGCTACCCCTCCTTACGTGGAAGAAGTTCAGGGTCCCAAGAGCAGAAGCTCCTCCTCACTGCAATCATCACCATCCCTGTCTCTGAGACCTCTTCTCCTATGTCTCCAGTGACTGCCTTTGATGTAAACATCAGACTGAAGCAACATGGAAGGGATCTTGCCTCAGAAAAGGATAAATATCACAGGTTAAGCTTTTTGTGGCTCACATTACAGGACAGGCAGGAGCTGTGCTCTTGAATATATTTTCTCTCTCTTTCAGGTGAATCTTGGTTTCTCTCTTTGAATCAGGAAAGGATATTCCACCCTGTCAGAGTGCTTTGATTTCTAATTCTTTTTTAGAAAGAGGAAGGAGATTGATTCCACCCCATGAATTATGGACCTTCTGCTTCTGCTTCTGCTTCTGATGCTGCTGGTGTCCAATCCACTGTCTGGGAAGCTGAGAATGAAGTGCCCACTGAATTTGGACAACCAGGATGAAGAAAAGCCATGGAGCTATTATAGGCCAGGAGATCTTCTGATTGGTATAGTCATCTCTGGATCAGGAATAACACCTAAAACATTACCTTTCAACATGGCTCCTTCTAGTCAGATTCGGGAGTAAGTCATGCGATGGAGTTTCATTCCTTTCATTTGCAGTTCTAACACTCTTCTTTTTTTCTTCTTGTTTTACTTACTCTTATATTGCAGGATCTGACAAATTTTTTGAATCCTTTTGATTAACACAGCCTAATGATTGAAATGGTTCTAATTTCCTATGCCCAACCATATTTTTATAACCGATTGATATGCAATGTCTGATTTTTAAAGGAACAGAAGATGACTTGTTTTTAGAACAGCTTCTCTGGGTCAGTTATCAAAAATCTCCTTCCTTTAATGGTGGTTCTTCTTTAATGACTACATTATTCTGGGCTATGAATATTAGTACTACTAAAAATAATTCTATGTTTCTGATTTGTTAAACTTTTTTGACATCTTCAACAATATTAAAGGGTGATGGGTGACTATCATTTGCCTCTAGTTTTGGATCAATATTGGCTTATGTTTCAGCTAGTTTGTAGAGAAAAAGATTATTAAATGGAAAAAAAGTATTGTTGTTGTCGCTGTTGATGATGCTAATATTAACATGATCTTAGTTTTACACTAGTTTATACTATAGAAAGTTATTCATACTACGAATGATTTGCAATATTGAACTGGTGAGGGAGAATCCTCAGCTTTTGCATAATCTCACACCTGGCTACAACATCCATGACAACTATGAGAACACCCTTGGCACTTCAGATGCCTTGCTGGACATGCTCTCTACTGGAGAAGCCAATGTTCCCAACTACAGCTGTGGAAGGAAGGAGAAGCTTTTGGTTCTTGTTGATGGAGCTAGAAGAGACATCTCCATCCAGATGTCAACATTAGCAGGCACCTACAAAGTCCCACAGGTTTGTGTTTGTCCTTCCCTTTCTGTAAAGTGAGTGGGGTGTTGGTGTGTAAGTGATAGATTAAACGGTATCTTCTCTATGGAACTCAAGATTATTTTGAATAATAATAATGATCAGTCTATACTTCTAAAGGCACTTTACTCCCTTCCAAGAAATGGCACCAAGTTAATAATGCCCATCTCACCACAAAAGCCTCTTTCTCCTAAACAGCCCATCTCCTCTCTGTTTCTGATCGCTTTTGTGAAGTGTAGGCGCAGGGCTGCAGATCCCCCCTAAGGATTTTTTTTGGGAGGACTGTGCCCACCGCAACATCACTAGTATCAGCTTGGATGATGAAAGTTTCCTCAGGATCAGGGTGTTTAAGAACTGGTTCTGCTGCAAATAATCGTTTCACCACGGCATTTGTAAGTGTTATAAATAAGGATTGGGATATACAGTCGGGAGGAAGCAAGGATCAAAAGAGACCTGTCTTTTCATGACAACATCCCAATTGCTTAGAGGCTTCTGCTTCACACTTGTGAAGGCGAGGAGAGGCTCTGTGTTCAATCAAAGGATCTTCTGCACAATAGGAATGTGCAGTACTGATGGAAAACTGAAATTTGTTTACATGGTCTTAGCCAAAATAATGATATCCTCAATCATGAACAAATCTCAGATTTTTAAACAGAGTCCTATGGGATTACCTTTCCTACTGATGATAAAACATATATGTATTATGAACCTTTAGGGGCCACTAACATTAACCAACCATTTTATTAAAAATCTACAAATATGTTAGGCAACATATCAACTATTTTTTGCCCTAAAATTGTCATGATCAAATTCATTATAAAAGGTTTGAAGAGCAATATGGCCTCTGGAGAGGAATTTCTAGCAGCTGAACAATTCAAGAAATATCCCGACTGGTGGGACCCTCCATTGACAGATACATTTACACATATAAATAATATCTGCCATACCCATTTGGGTCAAAATGGCAACTGTAATTCCTATATATAAAAAAGGGACTAAAAAGGACCCTAGCAATTCCAGGCCCATTTCTCTAACAGATCTTGTGACTAAAATATATGCAAACTTCCATTTGAAAAGAATTGATAGTAGGTGGATGAAAAGTGCATTCCTTGTAAAAGAACCAGCAGTCTTTAGGCACATGTGATCCACTATTGACAGTTCTTTTGTCTTGAACCATCTAATTATAAAAATATCAGTCAGGGGAAATAATGGTTTGCTGCCTTTATAGCATTTGACACAGTAAACGAAAGAAATATTATGGAAGAAATTGACTGCCCTTGAAATGGAGCTCAGGATGTTGAACCTGCTCAAAGCCCTTTCTACAAGCACTGACAGTGAGAACTATTAATCAGTGGAACGGCTTGCCTCATGAAGTTGTGGGTGCTCCATTAATGGAGATTTTCAAAAAGAGGCTGGACATTCATTTTGTCTGGATTGGTATAGGACCTCTTGCTATGGGCAGAGGGTTGGACTAGAAAACCTCCATGGTCCCTTCCATCCCATTTTTGTTCATTTGTTTGAGAGTGTGTTTGGGGATCAAAGGAGCCATGAGAAGTAGGATTGATATGTACCAAAAGGTAAGACAAAGATGTTGCCAATATGACATTTGGGTTGCATATGCTGTTAAGAGGACTTGGCTCCTATTCTCATAATAATTATCTGATTATGGATAAGTCAAAGTCAAAAGTTATGGTCTTTGAAAAATGACAGCATTGTCATATAGGGATAATTGTTGAGGAGGCAACAGAGCAAGTTCACACCTTTCCTTACCTGGGGGAACCTTTCTCTGTGACTGGATCTTGGCTCCCTCAACATCAAAGCAGCTCATTTAGAAGGGACAAGTGAATGCACTGTTAATTTTTTTATAAAAATCATAGGTATGCGGCTTCCTTAGACTGAATTATTAAATACAAAATACCAACATTACCATTATGCACTTATATTGAGCTGAACTTTGGGATTTAATTTATATCACTACTAGAACAAATCCGATCACATCATCTGAGAAGTATCTTGAGGGTGGATAAAAGGACTGCAGCTGCTGCCCTCAGAGCAGAATTGGGAATTTATACAATTTATAAAATTTGGGCATATAATTATTTTTAATAAAATTCATTATATGGAAAATTAATAATAACAACAACAACAACAACAACAACAACAACAACAATAAGGCGGCCTTGATGTAATACCATCAAACTCCCACATCTGCCTATCCCATGTCCTTGGTAAGGACTCGAAAGGTAAATAAAACTGCCAAATCCACTGTGAACATCTGGCTGACTGTGTGATGATCCTTAATAATAATAATAATAATAATAATAATAATAATAATAATAATAATAATAATAATAATAATAATAATAATAATAATAATAATAATAATAATAATAATAATAATAATAATAATAATAATAATAATAATAATAATAATATTTAGTCCAACCCCCTGCTCAGGCAGGAAACCCTATAACATTTGAGACAAATGGCGGTCTAGTCTCTTCTTAAAAACTTCCAGTTTTGGAGCATTCACAGCTTCTGGAGGCAGGTTGTTCCACTGATTAATTGTTCTAAGTGTCAGGAAATTTTTCCTTAGTTCTAGGTTGCTTCTCTCTTTGGCTAGTTTCCATCTGTTGCTTCTTGTCCTGCCTTCAGGTGCTTCTGAGAATAGCTTGACTCCCTCTTCTTTGTGGCATCCCCTGAGATATTGGAACACTGCTATCATGTCACCCCTCGTCCTTCTCTTCATTAAATTAATAAGAGTTCCCCAACGCTATTAGAACAAACAAATTTCATTTAAAACATTCTTCATTTTATATTAGGAACTGTCATCTTCCTGTCTTTTTTGCCACTTGAGAAAAACCTAAAAAAATGCTACACAAAGATGGTCAAAATAGAGAAAAGTAGGGCCATCTTCAGTAAGGTTGGCACACTGAAAGGCATCAGCTGCTACAAATGTACCTTCCAATTATTGAGTTAAATCTTCCAAACTTCTTACAATGAATATACATGTATTTGTGGAGCTCCAGAAATAGGAGATGTAATACATCTATTATTTTGAATGTCAATTATTTAAGAAAGAGGGAGATCAATATCTTGGATTGCACTTTAGAGAAAAAATTTTTGGGATCCTAATATTTTAAAAAATGTATTTTCTCTGTGTTCAGAATTCAAAAATTATATATAATAAAGCCCTTTTTGGAAGGAAAGTATGGTCTGATTGTGGTAAATTCTGGGGTTATAAAGAAATACTACTTTCATTCTTTATGCTTCTTTTATTGTATTTATTTTTTTAAATTCTGTTTTTAGATGCAGTCTTTTTAATGTTCTGTGTTTGATATTCTGTATCTTGATATGGCCTAATGACTAATCAATGTTCTAGTATGTGCATTAGAAAAATATTGGATTTATGAAAAGCTAAAAATTGGGACTTGGTAGGATGCCAAATATAACACAGAATTCGTCATTGTTTTTTCAGGTCAGTGATAGAATTGCTTCAGAGGCTCTGAGTGATAAAAGTCAATTCCCTTTTTTCCATCCGATGCTCCCCAAAGAAGGATTCCAGTACCCAGCAATTGTCCAAATTCTCCTCCATTTTGGGTGGACCCTGATTGGTCTCTTTGCTCCAGACACAGAGAAGGGAGAGAATTTCATGAGGACTTTTACTCCTACGCTTGTCAAGAATAGAATTTGTGTTGTTATATCACAACGATTCTCAACAACTAGACATACAGCATTCCTCAGGGATGCCCTCTCTAGGTGGAGACAAGTCAACATCTTTGTTCACTTCATAGAATTTGAGCCTCCTTGGGACAGGATTCTTCTCTTACATTCAGCACTTGAAGGTTTGCCAGGACCCATTGAAGGGAAAGTCTGGATCATGACATCGGCTGGAGTATTTTCAATTAAAAAGGATTGGCGTCTCAAGCACGTCCATAGTATTTGGACCTTTCCCTTTCAGTGGAAAAAGAGTTGGAAAAACGATAATGCCTATAAAAGATATTTCTTTGTGGAACCTGAATTTCAAGCTGAGTATTTTCACTGTTCTGTTTCAAAACACACCTTTTCTGTCAAAGGCCGGAGAAGATGCACCCAGAAAGCACCAGTGGAGACCCAAGAGAAAAAGAATAGGATGCAGTTCCCAAATAGCGGTGTTACTTACAGCGTCATTAAGATTCTGGCCCACGCCTTAAGTGCTGCATCCAAACCCCAGAGGAGAAGGAAGAAGAGTGAAGAAAGGTTGGGGGCTCCAAGGCTGCAGCTGTGGAAGGTATGGGGTCAAGGATCCATCAAACTAAATTCCTTTTCAGGGTCTTTTGTGCTCTCTGGGCTTGGTGGTTTAAGATCTTATGCTTCTGTACAACATCTCCTACTTATCGGAAGAGAGCTGCATCCTCCCTTCAACAACCAAGACCTTTTATATATTCAAAAAAAAGTTCCCAGACTTTTTCTCATTTTAAGCATCCTGTAAACTAGGACAAGAGACAATAGTTGGAAAGTGATCAAAGAGAGAAGCAACCTGGAATTAAGGAGATACTTCCAAACAGTGAGGACATTTAACCAGTGGAATAGTTTGCCTTCAGAAATCGTGGGTGCTCCATTACTGGAGATTTTTAAGAAGAGACTAGAGAGTCATTTGTCTGAGATGGTATAGGTTGTCCAGCTTGAGCAGGGGGCTAGACTAGAATACCTCCAAGATCCCTTCCAGATTCTATTCTATTCTATTCTATTCTATTCTATTCTATTCTATTCTATTCTATTCTATTCTATTCTATTCTATTCTATTCTATTCTATTCTATTCTATTCTATTCTGTTCTATTCTGTTCTGTTCTGTTCTGTTCTGTTCTGTTCTGTTCTGTTCCAACATGGCTCTTCTGCTTGAGGGATCTCAAGGCTTAAAGCAGCTCCTTTGGTCTCTTCCTCCCCTTCTTTGTCCTTGACTAAAGCTGATGAAAATTTTGTGCAGTGTCTTCTCCAAGTATTGTGCCTGCAAGAGGACCTGGTATCATTCCACTGGATCATTAATGACAAATTAATAATCTGGTTATTATTATAACATTAAAATATTACTAGTACTTCATTATAATCAATAACCATTCTACGCATAGAATAATATGAGAAAAACTACAAATGAAATATTAATACAGATTATAGCTGCCATTCATTACATTCATACAATCATGTATCAAGTCCTGCATGCTAACAATTAGTTAGTTTCCTATTGAATTTTACTCATGCACCTCTCTCTAACACAAAATCATATTTTTATTTTCTGGAAGCTGTAAGGCCCTGCCTCAGCTGAATCTCTCAAGAAAGCAGAACTCTTGAAACTGGCATCATTTCAAGAGGAACTTTTATTGAAAGTCAGTGACAAGAGAAGGCAGGCAGAATCTGAAGTTCCCGGGTGAAATTGTTAGGCTAAACCCCATTGTTCAAAAGCCCTCCCAACTGCCCAGTCCATAGGAGCCAATCCAGAGGTGCAAAGAGGTTATGAGAACTCCAGACGGAAACTGCAGTAAGATGTTCCCAGGCATCTCTTCCTTGGTGAGGTGAGGCAGATGATCTCGGGCAGTGGAACCGAGTCAACAGAGCAAAGCTAAAAACATCTCAGGAGAGCTCCAAAGGTCCCCCCTCCCATCAGGATGGCAGGGATCTATAGGGACCTGAGAGAAGCTGGAAATTTTTAAAAGAGACCAAAATAACTTTGTCCAAGTGTTATTATAATTATTGCATCACAAAATCATGATTTATCTACTTCCTTTATTAATGAAAATATAGAACAAACAATGACAAAAGCCTAATTGTTTTTCGTAACTCCCCAATTTTATCAGTAATATTAATATTTATTTGAATACAATTTTTGAGACAGTTGTATCCACTTAATTATTTCATACCATCCAGCACTTAATTAACTAAATCCCCATTCATCACATCATGAAGCATTTTGTTAATTCTTTGCTAAAAACAAGTTATACCACCAGCATTCACACAATCTATTAAGGAAGTATAACAACAAGTGTGAATGACTTCGGAGGACCAGAAAAAGAGATGCAGGGAAGGATCCACTTTCTTCTTAACAAATCCTTGCTTCTGGTAATCACCCTATTTTTTGCAAGGAGTTTATGAATACTCTAGTTATTTATGTATTTTGTTTACTTGATTGGTGACCTTTGCTAGATTGTTATATATGATTGACAATTTTTGTCAATTACATGTTGTCAATATACATTTTATCAGTATACTACATGATTTAGAAATATTGCTGAATCTTTGTACTTCAATTTTGAAGATAATGGTAACACTTGTTCTCCCAACTCACCATATTTTTAACTTACGCAACCACAGAAGAAAGATTCAAATGTAAAAAGTGATAAGAGATAAGAAACCAAGATTTCTGCTTTTAAATTCCTGAATGTTTCCATTCTAGTTCCATCCATTTCTAAAGAAGAGGGAATTGTACAATCTTTCCCTTCTGAAAGTGTACTTGGATCAGAATGGAGACGTAGCAGCTGACCTGACAATCTTTAGTAGGGTATTTCTCCCCAAGGAGGATCCCTTTGACAAGGAATTGGGGACTTTTGAAAGACAGAGACTTACAATCCACCAAGATGCTTTGTCACAGTTAAAGTTGCTCAACAAGGTGGGGAAAATATTGATGTTTTCTCTTTTTTCCAAAGCTGTTTCAAGTGGGCTAAACCCAGTCAAAAAAGTGGGTAACCTTCACTGAGAATTGAATGTGTTGAGTAAAACTTCTATAATTTTCTTAGGCAGATAAGCATGTTTCAATTCTATTGACCAAGGTTTCCCTTCTGATGCTGTCATGCTGAACCCTGTTGTAAGCTGAGCCAAAATGAGATATGGGGTGATTATTATTTAGGACACAAATCATTGCCATTTCGTGTCCCTTCAGCAGTTTAGTTTAACCATAAAACTGGTGAGACAAGGCCTCATATGCTGAAGATTGTGGTGTTAATAGCTTCAGATTCGCTAGTTTTTTGTCTTCAAATATCAATGATGAAGGCAATTCTGTTGACCAGTCCCTGAGTTCAGATTTGGACTGAATCCAATGAAATGGAATCACGACTGGATGGAGGTCCTGTTGGTCCAATAGTTAAATAAGCTTCATCTTGCCTTGATTAGAGTCAGGGGTCTCCCAAAATTGCAGGCTCATAGACTGGGATGTTTTTAATCAGCTGAGAACATGCTTATAGCTGCCTCTCTCTAACCCCACTGGGATCGTGGAATTAAGGAAGGAGATCCAAGGCTTTTAGTTCAACTGAAATAATAATGACTGGTCTGATGTAAGATCATTTATGGATTAATTGATTAAATTTATTTGCTGCCCATCTCACCATGATAATGCCTTGAAAACTGAAGTATCGAAGCATCGCTTTGGTGCAAAACAAATCTTGATATCAGAAATAATAATGGACAATTTGAGGTAAATATTACTTAGATTTGGGCATTGGCTTGTAAGAGTGCGCTTCATCTGAAAATCCCTTGAATGCAACTGTTTCTCTTGATTGTTAGCTCCCTTCGGACACACTGAGAGGCTACAAATCAAACTAATAATAAATACGAGTCTGTATTTCCCTGTCAGATTGTGTCACCTAATTGTATTCTCTCAACACAAAGGACCTTGTGTTGGATACCTTGTGTTGAATATCCCTTTCACACATGAGACTCACATAAGACCCATGTGGTGCATCATAAAATGCCTGACTCACCTTTTTTTTTTTTAATATATTTTATTAGATTTTATATGGGTATGGGAAGGATAGGGATAATATGGGTAAAGGATGGGGTTAGGAAATGGAATTGGGATAGGGATGGGAATAGGGATAGGGATAGGTACAGTAGTGCGGTTACCCCCACACAAAAAATCCAATGCTTAAACAAGCAGACTCTCGTCCGGGTACACATATAATAATAATAATAATAATAATAATAATAATAATAATAATAATAATAATAATAATAATAATAATAATAATAATAATAATAATAATAATAATAATAATAATAATAATAATAATAATAATAATAATAATATTTAGTCCAACCCCCTGCTCAGGCAGGAAACCCTATAACATTTGAGACAAATGGCGGTCTAGTCTCTTCTTAAAAACTTCCAGTTTTGGAGCATTCACAGCTTCTGGAGGCAGGTTGTTCCACTGATTAATTGTTCTAAGTGTCAGGAAATTTTTCCTTAGTTCTAGGTTGCTTCTCTCTTTGGCTAGTTTCCATCTGTTGCTTCTTGTCCTGCCTTCAGGTGCTTCTGAGAATAGCTTGACTCCCTCTTCTTTGTGGCATCCCCTGAGATATTGGAACACTGCTATCATGTCACCCCTCGTCCTTCTCTTCATTAAATTAATAAGAGTTCCCCAACGCTATTAGAACAAACAAATTTCATTTAAAACATTCTTCATTTTATATTAGGAACTGTCATCTTCCTGTCTTTTTTGCCACTTGAGAAAAACCTAAAAAAATGCTACACAAAGATGGTCAAAATAGAGAAAAGTAGGGCCATCTTCAGTAAGGTTGGCACACTGAAAGGCATCAGCTGCTACAAATGTACCTTCCAATTATTGAGTTAAATCTTCCAAACTTCTTACAATGAATATACATGTATTTGTGGAGCTCCAGAAATAGGAGATGTAATACATCTATTATTTTGAATGTCAATTATTTAAGAAAGAGGGAGATCAATATCTTGGATTGCACTTTAGAGAAAAAATTTTTGGGATCCTAATATTTTAAAAAATGTATTTTCTCTGTGTTCAGAATTCAAAAATTATATATAATAAAGCCCTTTTTGGAAGGAAAGTATGGTCTGATTGTGGTAAATTCTGGGGTTATAAAGAAATACTACTTTCATTCTTTATGCTTCTTTTATTGTATTTATTTTTTTAAATTCTGTTTTTAGATGCAGTCTTTTTAATGTTCTGTGTTTGATATTCTGTATCTTGATATGGCCTAATGACTAATCAATGTTCTAGTATGTGCATTAGAAAAATATTGGATTTATGAAAAGCTAAAAATTGGGACTTGGTAGGATGCCAAATATAACACAGAATTCGTCATTGTTTTTTCAGGTCAGTGATAGAATTGCTTCAGAGGCTCTGAGTGATAAAAGTCAATTCCCTTTTTTCCATCCGATGCTCCCCAAAGAAGGATTCCAGTACCCAGGAATTGTCCAAATTCTCCTCCATTTTGGGTGGACCCTGATTGGTCTCTTTGCTCCAGACACAGAGAAGGGAGAGAATTTCATGAGGACTTTTACTCCTACGCTTGTCAAGAATAGAATTTGTGTTGTTATATCACAACGATTCTCAACAACTAGACATACAGCATTCCTCAGGGATGCCCTCTCTAGGTGGAGACAAGTCAACATCTTTGTTCACTTCATAGAATTTGAGCCCCCTTGGGACAGGATTCTTCTCTTACATTCAGCACTTGAAGGTTTGCCAGGACCCATTGAAGGGAAAGTCTGGATCATGACATCGGCTGGAGTATTTTCAATTAAAAAGGATTGGCGTCTCAAGCACGTCCATAGTATTTGGACCTTTCCCTTTCATATCAGAAATAATAATGGACAATTTGAGGTAAATATTACTTAGATTTGGGCATTGGCTTGTAAGAGTGCGCTTCATCTGAAAATCCCTTGAATGCAACTGTTTCTCTTGATTGTTAGCTCCCTTCGGACACACTGAGAGGCTACAAATCAAACTAATAATAAATACGAGTCTGTATTTCCCTGTCAGATTGTGTCACCTAATTGTATTCTCTCAACACAAAGGACCTTGTGTTGGATACCTTGTGTTGAATATCCCTTTCACACATGAGACTCACATAAGACCCATGTGGTGCATCATAAAATGCCTGACTCACCTTTTTTTTTTTTAATATATTTTATTAGATTTTATATGGGTATGGGAAGGATAGGGATAATATGGGTAAAGGATGGGGTTAGGAAATGGAATTGGGATAGGGATGGGAATAGGGATAGGGATAGGTACAGTAGTGCGGTTACCCCCACACAAAAAATCCAATGCTTAAACAAGCAGACTCTCGTCCGGGTACACATATAATAATAATAATAATAATAATAATAATAATAATAATAATAATAATAATAATAATAATAATAATAATAATAATAATAATAATAATAAATATAATAATAATAATAATAATAATAAATAATAATAATAATGAATAAATAATAATAGAAGGGACTTGGAGGTCATCGAGTCAACACCCTGTTCAGGCAGGAACCCTTAACCATTTGGACAAATGGCTGTCCAGTCTCTTCTTAAAAACGTCGTGTTGGAGCATTCACCGCTTCTGGAGGCAGGTTGTTCCACTGGTTAATGTTCTAACTGTCAGGAAGTTTCTCCTCAGTTCCAGGTTGCTTCTCTCCTTGACTAGTTTCCATCCATTACTTCTTGTCCTGCCCTCAGGTGCCTTGGAGAATAGCTTGACTCCCTCTTCTTTGTGGCAACGCCTGAGATATTGGAATACTGCTATCATGTCACCCCTAGTCCTTCTTTTCATTAAACTAGACATACCCAATTCCAGCAAACGTTCCTGATATGCTTTAGCCTCCAGTCCCCTAATCATCTTTGTTGCCCTTCTCTGCACTCTTTCTAGAGTCTCAACATCTTTTTTATATCGTGGCGACCAAAACTGGATGCAGTATTCCAAGTGTGGCCTTACCAAGGCATTGTAAAGTGGTATTAACACTTCACGTGATCTTGATTCTCTCCCTCTGTTAATGCAGCCCAGCACTGTGTTGGCTTTTTTGGCAGCTGCAGCACACTGCTGGCTCATATTTAAGTGATTGTCCACTAGGATTCCGAGATCCCTCTCACAGTTACTACTATTGAGCAAGGTACCCCCTATACTATACCTGTACATTTGGTTTTTCTTACCTAAATGTGGAACCTTACTTTTTTCACCATTGAATTTCATTTTGTTAGATAGTGCCCAGTGTTCAAGTCTGTCCAGGTCCTCCTGTATCTTAAGCCTGTCTTCTGGAGTGTTGGCTATTCCTGCCAGCTTGGTGTCATCCGCAAATTTGATGAGTTCCCCATCTATCCCCTAGTGCAAATCGTTGATGAAGATGTTGAAGAGCACTGGGCCTAGAACAGAGCCCTGGGGCACCCCATTGCACACTTCCCTCCATGTAGATGTGGTTCCATTGAGGACCACACGCTGAGTACGGCCGGTCAGCCAGCTACGAATCCATCTGGTGGTGATGCTGTCTAACCCACATTTTTCTATCTTATCAAGTAGTACGTTGTGATCTACTTTATCAAATGCCTTACTGAAGTCCAAGTAAATTATATCCACAGCATTCCCCTGATCCACTAATTTTGTCACTTGGTCAAAAAATGCAATAAGGTTTGTCTGGCATGATCTGTTTTTGACAAACCCATGTTGGCTTTTAGTAGTGATTTTGTTTGCCTCTAGGTGTTCGCTGATTCGTTGTTTAATTATCTTTTCCAGAATCTTCCCAGGTATTGAGGTCAGGCTGATAGGTCTGTAGTTTCCTTGGTCCATTTTTTTTTCCTTTTTTGAAGATGGGAACTACATCAGCTCTTTTCCAGTCCTCCATTAGTTCCCCAGTGCTCCAGGATCTTTGAAAAATATAGTTCAGTGGTTCTGAGATCACATCTGCCAGTTCCTTGAGAACCTTGGGGTGTAATCCCTCTGGTCCTGGTGATTTGAACTCGTCTAGGCTGGACAGGTGCTCACTTACCGTTTTCTTGCCTATCTTAACTTGTGTTTCTATTCTGTTTTTTATGGCACTATTTTTGATAGGTTGGTCTGCTTTTTCCCTTTGTGTAAAGACAGATGCAAAAAACGAGTTAAATAGTTCTGCTTTCTCACTATTGCTTGTCACCTTCTTGCCACTTTCACCCACTAATGGACCAATCATTTCCTTCACTTTTTTCTTATTTTTTACATGTTGAAAGAAGCTTTTTTTGTTAGTTTTGACTTGGGTCGCAAGCCTTAGTTCATTATGAGCCTTAGCTTTCCTCACTTCATCTTTGCAGGCTTGGGCTATTTGCTGATATTCTGACTTTGTTATGTGCCCCTCTTTCCACTTTCTATACTTGTCCTTTTTATCTTTCAATTTATCAGAGAGTTCTTTATACAGCCATGCTGGTCTCTTTTGAGAGCTGTTATTTTTCCTCTTTGTTGGTATTGTGCTAGACTGGGCTTTTATTATCTCGCTGTTCAAAATTTCCCAAGCTTCTTGAGTTCT
Organism: Azemiops feae; assembly: GCA_023970755.1. Classification (NCBI taxonomy): domain Eukaryota; kingdom Metazoa; phylum Chordata; class Lepidosauria; order Squamata; family Viperidae; genus Azemiops; species Azemiops feae. The sequence continues at coordinate 115,269 of JALGBA010002071.1, forward strand.
TTTCCCCTTGAGGATTCTCATCCATGGAATCCTTCCCAAACCCTCTCTAAGTTTATTGAAATTAGCTCTCTTGAAGTCCAAGACTCTAGTTTGACTGTGTTCTATTGCTTGTTCTTCCATAATGTTGAATTCCAATATTACATGATCACTACCTCCCAAGGTTCCTGTGGCTTCAACACCTTCTATCATTTCATCTCTGTTAGTGAGAATTAGATCCAGAATGGCTAATCCCCTAGTTCCCTTCTCTACTTTTTGGGAGACAAAGTTGTCTGCTTGGTTTGTCAGGAATCTGTTTGATCTTCCACTTGGTGCAGAGTTTGTCTCCCAGTTGATGTCAGGGTAGTTAAAGTCCCCCATTACTATTGTGATGTGCTTCCTACATACCTTAGTTAGCTGACTAGCAAAAAGTTCATCTATTTCCTCTGTTTGGTTGGGTGGCCTATAGTATACACCTATGGTAATGTCATTTTCCCACCCCTTTTATATTGACCCAAATGCATTCAAGACAGTTTTCATCATTGTTGTGCTCTTATTTCTGTAGAGATGTAGTTATTTCTTATATAGAGAGCAACTCCACCTCCTCTTTTATTTGGTCTGTTTCTTTTAAATAATTTAAATCCCTCTAGCTGTGTGTTCCATTTGTGAGTTTTATCCCACCATGTTTCCGTAATGGCAACAATATCATATCTGCCCTCATTAACCTGAATTTCTAGTTCACCCTGTTTGCTGTTCATACTCTGTGCATTGGTGTATAGACATTTGAGTCCTTTATGACTGACCCTGTGTTTACTTTCTACATAACCTGTGTGGTGCCTGAGTTCCCCTATTGTCCTACCTCCTATTTGGTTAGTGTACTTTGTGTGGCACTCGCTATTGAAAGCTTGATTTTGCTTGACAGCAAGGTCGATATTCTTGTCCACACACACATCTTTGTTACATGCACTAATAGCCCTATAGTTTTTAGATTGCCAGGGACAGGGATGTTCTGTATCAATTAACTCACTGTCCCCGCTGTTTAGTTTAAATATTCCTCCAGATAATCTGTGAATTTATAGCCGAGTAACTCAGTTCCTTTCTTTGATGGATGCAAACCATCTCTTTTGTACATTTTTTCATTGGACCAGCTACTGACATTGTGAGTAATATATCCAAAGCCTTCCCCTTTACACAACTCCTTTAGCCACATATTGAATTGTGCTATACACTGGCCTTTTCCATTTTGCTCCTTGTACACTGGTAAAACCTCTGAAAAAGTAAGCCTATAGCCTATTCCGCTAAGTTCCTGCCCCAAGCTCTGGAAATCATTCTGCACAGAGAGTACATCTTTTTGGGACAGATTGTTAATGCCAAGATGTACAATAGCCTCCACATCACAGTCCTTGCTGGCATTCTTGATTATATTATATATTATATATTAAATAACAGTAGTTAATACAATACTAAACAATTATAATCATTAATGCTGAAAATAGTCATAAAGTCAAAGCTTATTAATTAAGTATAATTTAGCTCTAGCGTAATGCTAACCATTGATAAAAATTTTCCCATGTCCTAAAATACACTGAATCCCCTTTCTCTTTAATCTCCAATGTCAATCTATCCATTTCTGCACATTCTAAAATTTTCGTAATTATAATCTGATCGTGTGTTAAATTTTCATTTTTACAAAATTTGGCAAATACAATTCTCGCTGCTGTCAATACATGTAATATTAAATATTCATTCTCTTTACCATAATTAAGTCCTAGTATTCCTAGCAAAAATAATTCTGGTTTATATTCTATTTGTATTTTAGTCATCTTTTCTAGCCATTTATGAATTTTAAACCAAAATTTCTTAGCTTTAGGACATATCCACCAAATATGATAACAAGTACCTGGTTTTTCTTTACATTTCCAACAAATATTCCATACATTTTTAAACATTTTCGCTAATCTAACTGGTGTCATATGCCATCTATAAAACATTTTATATAAATTCTCTTTATATGAAACTGCTTTAGTCAGTTTAATATTTCTCTCCCAAAGCTTTTCCCAATCTTCTAAGTCTATGGAATATCCAAAGTTTTTTGCCCACACTATCATTGTTTCTTTTACTTGTTCTTCTTCCATCTTCCAGTTTAGTAGAAATTTGTAAAGCTTCTTAATCAGATTTTCGTCTGTTTTCAATAGTATTTTGTTAAATAATGTCTGTTCTTTATAAAAATCCCTTACTTTTACATCTTTTTCATATCTTGTTTGAATTTGCAGATAGGACCACCATGTTAAGTCAATGCCTTGTTGATAAAGCGTTTGTCTGTCTTTAAGTTTTCCATCCTTATCCAAAATGTCTTTATAAGTGACAAGTTTATCATAGTTAATTAGATTTGGATAAGCAAATGCTTCAATTGTTGAAAGTCACTCAGGTATTTCATATAAATTTTATGTTTGACTTTCTCCCACTCTGAAAACAAAGCATTCCTTATGGCATGGCTTTGAAAATATTTATGTACTTTGTTTTTCTCATACCATAAGAACGCATGCCAACCAAATTGTAAATCATGTCCCTCTAAGTAAAGAAGCCGTTTATTTCTCAACGTAATCCATTCTTTGAGCCAAAGCAAAATAGATGCTTGATAATAGAGTCTCCAGTCCAGAAGTCCAAACCCCCTCTATCTTTTGTTTCTTGTAGTAGTTTAGTTTTGATTCGTGCTTTCTTCCCTTGCCATATAAATCTCAATATTGTTGAATTTAAATCATCAAAAAATTTCTTGCCCAGTTTAACAGGGACCGTTTGAAATAGGAAAAGTATTTTTGGTAAAATGTTCATCTTCACAGTCGCTATTCTACCTAACAATGTCAGTTGAAGATTTTTCCACTTTTCCAAATCTACTTTTATTTGTTTCATTAGTTTTTCATAGTTATCTTCTTTTATTGTTGTATATTTTGATGTTAAATAAATACCTAAATATTTAACTTTTTTAGCCATTTGAAGATTTGATCTTTCTGCAAGTTGAGTTCTCTGTTTGTCTGTTAGGTTTTTTGTTAATACTTTAGTCTTTTCTTTATTTATCTTCAAGCCTGCTACTTCTCCAAATTCCTCTATTTTCTGCAGAAGTATAATAACTGTTTCCAATGGTTCCTCTGTAATAAAAACTAGATCATCCGCAAAAGCCTATAGTTTATATTTCTGTTCTTTTATTTCCAATCCTTTAATTTCCGTGTCTTGTGTAATGTCTCTAGCCAGCACCTCCAATGTAAGAATAAATAACAGGGGGGATAGTGGGCATCCCTGTCTTGTGCCTTTTTTGATGTCAAAGCCATCTGTATATTCTCCATTTAAAGATATCTTTGCTGTTTGTTTATTGTATATTGCTTGAATCGCGTTTATAAAGTTTTTACCAAAGTCCATTTCCGTCAACTGTTGAAACATAAATTGCCAATTTAAATTATCAAAAGCTTTTTGTGCGTCAAGAAATATAAGTGTCATCTGTTTCCCTGGATGATTTTCATAATATTCTAAAACATTTAGAATAATCCTTAATTTGTTCTTTATCTGTCTTTTAGGCAAAAAGCCATTTTGATCTGTATGAATAAATTCAGTCAGGAATTTCTTCAATCTTTCTGCCATTATTGAAGTAAAATTTTTATAATCCACATTTAATAACGATATTGGTCTATAGTTTTTGATTTGTGTAAGATCAGTATCTTCTTTAGGTATCAAAGTAATATTAGCTTCAGTCCACGAGTTTGGTATTTTTGTCTCTAAAAAAATTTCATTGCACAATTCTTTCAAAATCGGGCTTACTATATCTTGTAAAGCTACGTAAACTTCTGCAGGGAGCCCATCAGGCCCCAGGGTTTTATCCTTCTTTTGTCTTTTTATTGCCTCTGTGATCTCCATCATTGTTATCTTCTCATTTAAAATATGTCGCATATTCTCTGGCACTTTGGAAGATCAGCTCTAATTAAATAATCTTTTATTGCCTCTTTAGAGACCACCTCTGCCTTATACAATGTCTCATAGTAGTCTTTAACAATTTTTTCCATCACATCATTCTTCTTCTTCATCATCTGCCATATCCGTTATCGGACGTTGGCGATCATGTTGGCGATCCTGTTTTTATCAGCAGCCGCACGAAAAAGTGCTGCTGAGTTTTGTCCAAACCAGTCCCTTAGATTTTGAAGCCATGATGTTCTTCTTCTGCCTGGACCTCGTTTGCTTTCAATCTTTCCTTGGAGGATTAAATGGAGTATGCTGTATTTTTCTGGGTGTCGCATCACATGTCCGAAATATTCTAACTTTCGTTTTTTAATTGTTTTGATGATTTCCCTTGGCTTTCCCAGGCGGCTTATCACCTCCTCATTTCTGATTTTGTCAACTCAGCTTATACGTAACAGCCGCCTGTAAATCCACAATTCAAATGCTTCTAGTCTCTTCAGGTGGCCTTCTGTCAGAGACCAACTTTCTACTCCATAGAGCAGGATAGAAAAAATATAGCATCTGACAAGCCTGATTTTCAGTCTTAGGCTTATGTTGTGACTGCAGAAGACCTTTTTCATTTTGAAATCACATCATTATGGCAATATATCTCGCCTTTGAGTCTTGTAATTTACTTATCATTCTCTTTCTCTTTCTTTCTTCAGTCTATATGCAAGCCATCTTCCCGGTTTATTAGCATTTTCAAAAAAAATTCTGTTTAGATCGTTTAATCTGTTGTGCCATCATATCCATCTCAGATAAATTTAATTTATGTTTTATTAGTTCCATTTGTGCCTTCAATTCCTTCTTTTGTGGGTCAGTTCGCAATTCAAATTCCAATTTTTTAATTTCTTCTTTCAATCTCAACTGTACTTGTTTCTTTTCTTTGTTCATTTTGGCAGTGTACGTTATAGCCAAACCTCTAAAATATGCTTTCGCCGTATCCCATACATTTTGGAGAGAAGTTTCTTCTTTCTTATTTATTTTAAAGAAAAATTCCATTTCTTTTGTTGCTAATTGTAAAAATTCTTTCTCTTTCAATATAGATTTATTTAATGACCATCTTAATTGTTTCTTGGTTCCTTTCCAGATTATGGTCTGCCCAAATATTTGATTCTATTTCAACCTCTTGTGTTATAGTCTTCAAATTTTGAGACATCCATATCATATCAATTCTTGACCATGATTTATGCCGATTTGAGTAGGATGTATACTGTAACTTTTCCGGATTCATCTCTCTCCAAACATCTTGTAGAAGCAATTCCTCCTTCATTTTTAAAAAGGTCTTCGGTAAAACATTTCCTCCTTTTTTCCCTTGTTTGTAACTTTTATAATCTTGTATTGCGTCAGCTACTACATTAAAGTCTCCTAATATGCAAAGATTTTGGTAATTTAAATCCACTAGTTTATCATGTAATTGTTGGTAAAACTGATCTTGCTTCTCATTCGGTGCGTATATTGCCACCATCAATATTTGTTTTTGATTCCATGTAATTTCTACTATTAATACTCTCCTGTCTTCATCAGCGTAGATTTGTTTTGGATTCAACTTTTCTTTTATATACAGAGCTATACCTCTTTTCTTTTGAAGTGCCAAAGAAGCATAAAGTTTACCCAATTTCGATTGTTCTAAAATTGTAAAATGTTGTCTCTTAGTATGTGTCTCTTGAATACAAATTATATCCATTTTCAGTTTTTGTAGTCTAGTAAATATTTTACTCCTTTTTGAAGGAGAATTCAGACCATTTATATTTATTGAAAAAATTCCAATCTCCCCCATAGCTTCAGTTATATCTAGCCCTCAATCTTCTAGGTGAGGTTATCTGCCTCTGATCTTTCGGTCTTACATCTTCTTCTGTTTGAGTCTTTTGGGGTTCATCCTCTTCCATCTGTTTAGATGTTCCTGCAGCGGTCATTTCCTCTTGCTTCTTAGGCTCCGATTCACCTCTTTCCAAAAAATCTCTATAATTATTGAAAAATTCCTCTGCTTGAAATGGGGTGTTCAATCTGTATCTTTTCATGTCCCAGAAAATTAACAATCCTTCTGGAATCAACCATCTGAAATTGACTCCTTTATTGAACAATTTCTTTGTTAAAAATTGATATTCTCTTCGGGCTTCTCTTATCCTTCTAGGAATTTGCTTAAGAACTACAAGTTCTTTTTCTTTATATTTCAGTGGTTGATCTCTTATTGCTCTCAAGATTTCATCTCTTGTGGATCTTTTGACAAATCTTACATGAATTTCCCTAGGGACTCTATTTTTTCTAGCATAGCTTGAATTGACTCTGAAAACCTGATATCTATCTCTCTTTCCATTTGATCTTTTTCTATTCCAAGCAGCTCCACCAATAGCTCACTCATCAGATCCAACAGGTTCTCATCTTTCTCTTCTATGACATTTTGAAATCTTAAAAAATATGATGATCTTTCCATCTCCACCACGGCCATGCTGTCTTCCAATACTGCATTTGCTTGCGCCAATCTCTGATTCTCTCCTTGGAGGTATTCTAATTTCTGATCCACTTCCACCAACTTGTCTTCTATTTTTCGCATTCTTTGTTGGTTATCTATAATTGCCTGTTGGAAGATTTCCATTTTTTGATCCATTTTTTGACCCATTTTAATGAGATCATTTTTCAAATCCTCACAATTTTTATCTGACTCCTTTTTGAAATCTTCAAAATTTTTATCAAACTCCTTTTTCATATCCATTTTCATCTCTGCAACTGCTTGTAGTATCACTTGGATATCTTTTGATTGGGGTTCCACCTTTTCTTATTGTAGAAATGTAGTAATTGGTTTTTGGGGGACAGGACTCGCCGATGATGAAACAGGGGCAGAAGCTGCCTTTTTACTCCCCTTCGCCAAATTTGAAGTCGCCATCTTTTGGTTGTTCTGTTGTTTTGTAATCCACCAGACGGCCCAATGACCAATTGTAATCCACCAGATGGCCCGATGGCCAATTGTAATCCCTTACCCTCCTATTGTTAGGAGGGGAAGCCAGACATAATTAAAAAAAAAGAGAAAAGAAAAAAAATAGTTCCAAAAAAAAAGACGCAGGGTAACAGGAAGCCCCCTTAATCTTAAAAAAAGGAAAAAGAAAATTTACCAAGAGGCAAAACCCAAAAAACAAAAACAAAATAAAAGTAAAAAGTAAAAAAGCAATCCCAGATTGATAAAAATAGTAAAAAAGAAAGCAGGAAGAAATCCAAAACAAAAAGAACAAAGATTAAAAATAACACAACAGGAAACAGGCCCAAAGAAGAAGAAAAAAGAAAAAAGAAAAAAACTATGTAGTAAAATTTGTCCAATTTATAATCCAACTAATTCAATTCTTGGTGTTCAATTCTTCTTAAAATAAGCATTATACAGCCACAGACAGGAAGGGAAGGGGAAAAAAGTCTCTTTAGATAACTTGTAACAAGAGATAGGAATGTCTGGGCATTCAGCCAAATGTCTGGGCATTCAGCCAAACTTTCACTCTAAGCAAACAGCAGCTGCCAGAGAACAAAGGGAAAAAAAACTAGCAACAATGTAACTTTCCCAGGCCTTAGACAGGGAGAAAAAAATAAAAATAGAAAGTTATTCAGAGTAGATGAAAAAAAGTTCTGAGGTTTTAGGAAAAAAACCCAGATTAAAACAAGAATGGCTTTCCCAATTAAGTCTATCTTTTCTCTTAAAAAGCAAATAAATTTCCTCAGCTTTAGACTTTTAAAGTCTTTAAAGTAAACCAAATTGTTCTTCTTTTTGTAGTAAAAGCTTAAACCGCCGCTTGCACGGGAGGGGGGGAGAAAAAACCCCTCCTTCCTCCCTTCAGCCTTCCCGGTTTCACCCGGACCGGCTGCTTGCTGTCAAAATCAGCTGTTTCTCCATTTCCGCAAAACAGCTGTTAATGGCAGAATGCATAGATGCAGTCCGCCTTTCTTCCATTGGTTCCAGGGGCTGCTTTGAGTTCAGCGAGCCGGCTACCGCCGGCCCGTGTTCCTCAACGATTCACCCTTCAGTGGCCACCTCTCCGGGGTGGCATTCGGCCCAAACGGACCCACCAGCAGAAGAATATCGGACCTAAGGAATGAGCGATCATCTCCCTAGGTCTAGGCTCAGCGACGTCCTGGAAATCAGTCTGACTCACCCTTTTTGAGGGACACGTTCTCATGACCTCACCTCCATCTCACCTCACTATAGTTTTAGAAACTAGTCAGCCAGTTTTAGTTTTAGTTCACCAGCATGGCAGCCATATAAACTGAACAAATATATCTACAAATGAAGAATATCTTTAAGGTTGACAGCGCTTCTCTGTAAGGAAATTTCCCTTTTTATCTTAACTGGGAAATAATTTTGGACTGTTTTGAAAGGGAAGCAGCTTTGCAATGTTTTATGTAGTCCAGAAGAAACCTTTCCAGATCCTTCTGGTCAAAAGTTTCTTTCTTCCTCACAGTTTTATTCTAGTTTAATAAATCCAATGAAATGAAAAATTAATATATATTTTACAATAAAGTTCACTCTAAAATTTAGTATTTGTGGATATTTTAAAATCAAGCATTTACGAAGAATGGAGGAATGCATGTTAATTCCACTATGAGGAGGAACCCACCAGTTGCCACTTAATGCTTAAATCTTTTATCAATTTCATCCTTCCAGACTTTGTTAAGTAGAAAGGTACTTTATTGTAATCTGATATGTCAGAATAAAAAGGGAGGAACTGAATGAAGCATCTTCCTGCAATTGTATCTCCTGCAACCATTTGGAAGTGGTCAGAGATTTCATATTTGCCTACGTGAAGCCCAGAGACGACTTGGTTAATGTTCATGTCTACCTCCATCTTACATGGATGGTGAGTCCTAACATATTTTCTTTGGCATTTCTTCTTTTTCTGTTTAGTCTCTGCCTCAGTCTAAATGTGTGGAAAAATGCCATCCTGGATTTGTCAAGCAGGCTCGAGAAGGAGAGCCATTTTGCTGCTATGACTGCATTCCTTGTCCAGAGGGGACCATCTCCACTCAGGAAGGTGGGTGACACCATAGGGAAACTTTGATCAATATGCATGTTGAAAACACATGTAAGTTTGATTGTTTACTTCTCAATTTTCATGGTGTCCAATTTCTTCCCTAATGGGAGGGAAAAGAAAAAGATCTTGAAGGATGAGGTAGGAGGAAGGATGTTATGGATTGGGTAAGAAATTTCTCTATTATTTGCCAGTTTGTATGTTTCCGTCCATATATAGATTTCTTAGAAACATATGTATTCTTTATAACTTGAGGAATGATTTTAGATCAATGCATTTTGCTTACGTAAACCAACTTTACATTACAGCCCAAAAGATACATCAATCAATCCTTCAATTAATCAGTTAATTATTATCAAAATTATAAGTCTTTATCAGCTGAAATATGTAATTGGGAAGAACAATGGAGGGAGAGTGGTTGGGTTCAAGGAACAAATGAAAACAGGATTTAGCATAAAATCATCAAGTGGATGTTTCCTTCCCACCTTCCCACCTTTCCAATTTTCTTTGTTGTTAAATAGTGAGATAGAGACATTTATAACACCAAGAAATAAAGGAATATAGTTATGGTTCTGAAAGGAAAGTCTAATATACAGTGTTGGGATTAAAAGGAACAGAAGGGGGGGGAGGAGAACTAATAAAAGACCAATCTACTATATATCCATTGATACCAGTATTGAATTCATTCTCTCTTTAAATGTGTTGCCAAATCTAAAGAGTATGAAAATATATTGCTGCATCTTCTCCTTTTTATAGGGTAAAAAGACTTTGCAGATAACAGACTCAGTTCCTGTTTTTGAATTTCTTCATGAATTAATCTTCTCTTTATTTTCAACTTTATTTATCAAATTTATATGGCTATTTCACACAAAGTGACTCTTGGTAGCATACAATTAAACCAATAATTAAAAATTAAAACAATGACAAATAAATGCTAAGAAAACAAGAGAGGAATGCATCAAATGCTACCTACAATGCAACCAGCACACAGAGCCCAGTTACCAGGGGATCCCCAGGGCTGTTGACAGAATCACATTTTCAGGGTTTTCTAGGCCTCACAGTTTGGAGATAATTTGAATTTCAGGGTAATTAACGTTTTTTTTTTCCTGGAGGGGGCTGTACCACCTGCCCTGAAGTAGGCAGTGGTGCACTTCCTTCTAAAAAGTCTCTACACGGATCCAACCACGTTAAACAACTTTTACCCTGTGTCCAGTATTTTTAGAGTAGTTTATTGGGAGCATGTTTGGGGGGTCAATCATTAGTAACTGAGTTTAAATATTCTTGAGAGAAACATATGTCCATCATCTGTCAAAAATTTAAAAATTAACAAACAAACAAATAAACTCAAAGTAATGTCAGTCCAAGATAAGAATCTAGTGGATTACCTCAGAGAAGGGAGGTTGTGGCATCAGATATTTCTTCTTTTAATTTTATTTTCTTGTTCTTCTTGGTTTTTTTGTTTTATATACTGGGAATTTTTTTTTCTAGAGTATAAGTGCAAGTATATATAATTTACTGAGGCTTTCCTATCTCTCAGTATCACATCTCATACAAAGGTTTTCTTGAAATTTGAAATATTACTTTGTTTTCTCAGATACGAAAAAATGCACCAAGTGCCCAGATGATCAATATCCAAATGAGAACCGAGTCCAATGTATCCCCAAAAGAATAACCTTCCTGTCCTATGAAGAGCATCTGGGCATCATCCTCATCTCCTTTGCTCTATTCTTGTCCCTAACCACAGGCCTTGTTTTAATCATATTCCTTCAATACCTAGAAACTCCCATTGTCAAAGCCAACAACCGGGACCTCTCCTTTATCCTCCTGGTCTCTCTCCTGCTTTGCTTTTTGTCCTCCTTTCTCTTCATTGGCCAACCAAGAAAAGCCACCTGTCTTCTCCGACAAACAATGTTCAGTATTGTCTTCTCGATAGCTGTGTCCTCTGTGTTGGCCAAAACTATCATGGTGGTGTTGGCCTTCCTGGCCTCAAAACCAGGGAACAAAATGAGAAGATGGTTGGGGAAGAGCTTGGCCAACTCCATCATCCTTTCTTGTTCAGTTATCCAAATTTTCATTTGTGTCATGTGGCTGGGAGTTTCTCCCCCATTTCCTGACTCTGATCTGCACTCCCAGCCTGGAGAGATCATTCTTCAATGCAATGAAGGCTCTGTCACCATGTTTTATATTGTCCTTGGCTACATGGGTTTCCTTGCTGCTATTTGCTTCATGGTGGCTTTCCTGGCCAGAAATCTGCCTGGAGCTTTCAATGAAGCCAAATTGATCACATTCAGCATGCTGGTCTTCTGCAGTGTCTGGATCTCCTTCCTCCCCACCTACCTGAGCACCAAAGGAAAATACATGGTGGCCATGCAGGTTTTCTCCATCTTGGCCTCTGGTGGTGGACTGTTGGGCTGCATCATCTTCCCCAAGTGCTACATTATCATCCTGAGACCAGATCTAAACACTAAGGATGATCTAATGATAAAAGTAGGGAACTGATAATGGAATTGTTTCTTGGATTCTTAAAATTTAATTATTGATTGCAAATTTTGGTTTATATGCTTCATTTGCCTCTGTTTGACAATTAAGGTTATTTAAAATTCAAGGAAATAAAGAAGTTAGATTAATAAAATTAAAATCCAACATGATCATCAAATAATAAAATAAATTAATAATTAATATTTGTGTTTTTAAACTGTTCCTAGCCCTCCTTTTCCTCACCACGCAGGTTACCCAATATTTGGATTAAGCAACCCTTTAAGAGAGGACACATATGAACCCTATCCTGGGCTTTGGACTGCTTTAAGCTTGGTAGGTATCTTCAAAGTTTCTTAGGAGGTTCTCAACCTCATTTCCTTCATGAGGTTCTGAATTGGTATTTTAATTGGTATTTCAATTCCTCCAATGTCTGTGTCAAGGTTCTGGCTGATGATCCCAACCAAGCAAACACCTTTGAGACATTCCAATCTCTTAATGTAAAACTTTATTGAGTACATCATTTCGATATGTATGAAAGCAAAAGAAGCTCTGGCAAATGCCCATCCAAGCCCTACATAGTGAAAGCATAGTATTTTCTCTTCTCCCTCTGGATCAGGGGACCAATTAAATGCAGCAATATTGTTTTTAGAAAGTATCTCTGTTTGGCCAGACACCTGGCAAATGTCCTGGGTTCCCATGGTCTGCTTCTTTAATCTTTGAAGTCTGCATTCAAATCTGATTCCTTCCCCCAAGTTCATTAGCAAGCTGAGAAGCAATAACTGTTGCAGCAGAAAAAAATGTCCTTTGAAACTTGACAGGCAGACCCTCCTAAAAACTAGAAGGTACCTGGAAAACAGCAAACACATATTAAGGCATTTCTTTCCCCTCAATTCCCCACTTAAGGGGCCCTTAGGCTTTTGAAGATATTCTGGCTGGAATCTACTTATTAAGTCTTCTGCTCTAATGTTATGAGGTTTAATCCAACTCGCTTCCTCTATTGGATAACCACTGAACTAGATACTGTAGTTTCCCCTTATGGATTCTAAAGTCTACGATTTGCTTAACCTTGTAATGTCTTCCCCCCTCCACCCTTATTGGACCAGGTCCTTCTTTTCCAACTGGTCTCAGTTTCGATCCCTGAGCCGGCCTCAGCAGGCTGAAGTGAAATACTGGGTGCACTTTACTCAGTATTCTGGGCAGTTTCAGTTCTACACTCAGAGGGTGAATAATTTTCACGATCGGGGAAGGCCCTATGTACTTAGTCCCTTGTTTTTACAGGGAATCCTCAACTTTAGGTACTTGGTGGAGGGACACATTTTATCTCCTACATGGAACGTTCCCTGGGGAGCTCGCTTCTTATCTGCTTGTTCTTCTGCCTCTCTGTTGCCTTGGTAGTGCTTTCTTCACATTACGCCAGCTTTAAATTAGAAGAATTTCCTCAAGGGTCCTGAACCCCTGCAGTCTGTCCGGTAGCTTCCGGAAGAGCTGTAAAGACTTGGGGGAAGATGGCTGGAATGGGTCAAGCAAAGTACAGCCAAGACATGGGTCAAATGGACTTCAGAGCTCGTGTGATGGTGACCTGCCCAAAGGAACCACTGGCAATGTGAGATGGGGTTGCTGCGATGGGGAGCCAATGCCAAATGGGAGGGGAGATATAGAAGGTCATGATGCCAAAGGCGTCCAAAGCTGAGTTCCCACTAATCTTCCCTGGGGTGGAGCCCACCCAAATCCTGAGGTGGAAAGAAAAGGAAGCCGCTGAGTGGGAAGAGTTGGTGCAATGGAAGTATCTGACGGCCTGCCACAGCCCATCGGTCGAGCAGCTGAGGGAGAGGTTCGTCAGTCAGAATCTTGACAGTCTGGTTGTATTTGGGGGAGAAGAGTAAGTGTAGAAGATGCAGTGTTGCAATTTCAACAGCTCTAATTGGATTTGGTGCTTCTTTCATTTTTCTCTTTCTCAGCAATCTCCATTTTTTTAAGCTCCAGATCAATTTTTATCCTTTTCTTGGCTTCTTCTCTCTTAGCCTCCCTTTCCAGCTTTTCTGGGCTGAGGTGCTGAGCAGACTTTCTTCCTTCTGGTGAGGAATCTTCTTTAGCAGATATCTTTATAGCCTGTGCCTTTCTGACAGGGTTGATATACAGGTATCTTTGCCACTTCTCAATTGTGTGACTGCCCTAGCACCACCGAGCCTGTCCACTGTTGCCAGTTTCTGTGGGGGAAAAAATTAAAGACCTGTAGTTGGTATGTGACCTCTGCTGATTGTCAGAGGAATATTTTTTTCAAAAAAGCCACCTCTTGATTCCCTTGTTAGCCTCTAATGTTCAATATCCCACTTCTAATACCCTATAATAGTGGAAAAGGTGTCCTCAGAATTAAATCTTCACTGCCTCTGAGCTACTTCAGTTCTGAAGAGACCCAGTTATGGGGGAGCAGCTACTGGCCAATTTACTCTCCTTGCTCCCTTCCTCCCTCTGGGGAAACAGAAGAGGATTGAAGGGAAAATTCTCACCCACCTATGGTTAGAGTGTTACCTCTGCCAGTGGACAGTGGAAACAAATCTTTCTTCTTAAAGGAGGGAAAATTCCTTCCAGTGTGCAGTATCCTACTTCTTGTGGAATCAGATGTAGGACCCAAAGGAAGTAACAAACTCTTACTACAGTGTTTATTAGCATGCGCCAGAGGGACTCCTTCAAATACCATGTTTCCCCGAAAATAAGACTTGGTCTTATTTATTTATTTATTTTTGCCTCCAAAAGATGCACCAGGTCTTATTTTCGGAGGATGTCTTACTCACCTCCGGCACTGATAGCCCTGCCCAGGAGGTCCACTTCTTCTGCGGCCGAAGGAGCAGCTTCATTCTGCAGCTGCATTCCGATCTGCATTTTGCAGTCAGGTCTTTCCAGAAGGTCAATCCATAGCTCGATCCTCGGCTGCAGAGGTCTTGGAGAACCAAGCTATGGATGGAATCCATAGCTCGGTTCTCGGCTGCAGTGGCCCTCTGGAAAGGCCTGTGACTGAGAAACACAGGCCTGGCTGCAGAAGACACCGCAGAAGAAGTGGGCAGATGAGGAGAGGCCTGACTGCAAGATAAATGTGTGTGGGACACATGGGGCAGCTCCACACCCCCAACCCCACCCTAGCTTGATTTTTAGGTGTGTTCCTCACCCCAAAACTAGGGCTTATTTTGGGTGTAGGCCTTACTTTCGGGGAAACACGGTAATATTGAGAGACTGCCCCACACATAATAAATAGATGCACACATATTTATGTATCTCAGAATGTCAGGAGAGACTAAGTAACAAATGGTGTAAGTGTACATATTTATAGGTAAAGGATGTCAAGGAATTGTCAGTGAGTTTAAAGCAACACAAACCTGAAAACTCCTCACAGCCATGGGCCATGTTGAGTAGCATAAAGTCAGTGGCCAGGATGTTCTGCAAAATTGCCGTTCTTTGCTGTTCCTGATCCTCATTCAGGAGAGGAATAGCGTTTGATGTTTGGCTTATACTTTTTACTATTAAACAAGCCAGTTTTCTAATATTGATGTAGACATGGGCTGCTAGGGCTGTTTAGCCAATTATAGAGCTAGCAAGCCCATAAACCATTTCTCTGTTTGATTGCCCTATATGGTCATCCCAACTATTGTCAAGTGGGGAGCCCCCAATAAGGTTTATGTTCCTGCACGCTTGTCTGGGTTTGTGACTTTGGTTTGAACCTACATTAGGCCAATAGCCTCCCGGCCATGGGATACCACATGAACAAGGAATCCAGGACTCTGAGTAACTGGAATCTGCTCAGATTCATATTACTGTCCCCCCCATACAACAATCACAAGGTTCCAGTGACTGAGAGGACTCTGCTGGCTCTCTGGCATGTCATCCCCATTGCGTGATGCATGGGTGAGGCTGTCCCTCTACCTGCCCCAGCCTTGCCCAGGCTGAAAGCTTCCCTTCTTCAGATTCTCTCAGATCTGGTCTCCCCAGCCCTGCCTGCCATCTGCTTGTGAGAAGGAGGACAAGGAGGGAGCTTCATGAGCTTTTGTTCCAGCTGCCAAAAAGCGGCAATTCTTTTTCTGCTTGAAACAGAGAGACATAGAAACACAGGACTTTGGAGGGAACTTGGGTAATCTCAGCCTTTACTCCGATTTACTTTGCGGTTTGTCTAAAGAAATTTAACCAAGACATGGCGAACTTTGCACATGCCTGGGTGTCATCAGCACACAGCAACAAGTCACCGACCCATGGAATCACCCCTCCCTATCAGGGCTGCAGCCAAAGAACCTCCAGCATCCTCCCATCAGGGAAGAAAAGAAGGAATGGGAGAAAGAAAAGAGAGAGCTACAGCCACCTCTTTAACTGCTACGAGATGGGATTTCTCCAGCAGTCCATAACCTTCACTTTTACCCAACAATTGCAATCTTTTTTGCTTCTTCTGGAAGAGAGAGGGGGCTACTTAGAAGATACTGATTTTGCCCCTCTCCTCAGGTTGGGGGTTTTCAATCTTTTAATTCAGCTTTCAGGAAAAACACTCTTGCTTTGTATCAGCACCATTAAAAAAAATTCCTAACCTACCAGTTCATCCTCACATGCACAACCTCGTTGCTCCAACAAGGGAGTATTTTCAAAGCTAAAATTGCTACAAAAATAAAAATAGTAGGGAGGAAACAGGAATCATTCTGTGCCCCCTTCCTCCCTTTCTGAATCACTGGCATCCATTGCCCTCCATGGGATTTCTTCCTTCCCTGAAAAACATTCCTCACAAACACCTTCAACTTCCCTCCTTAAAAACACTTCCAATTTCTTCCCTCAGAAACTCTTCCCTGTTCCTGTCACAAGCAGAGACGCCTTAACTGTCTCTTCCAAATGCTGCTATTTCCATCAAAGACTCCATCCCAGAAAGAGTAAATTGGCACAACTCAATGGAGAGCTAAGCACCACTGGGGGTGGCAGACTGTCTCTTCTCCTCCTGTACTCCACATAACTTTCTCTTCTCTTTTGGGGTAAAATATTTCTGGGGGGGGGGGCAGGTCAGAAAACCCCGTTCATCAAGGCTAACATGGTCAGTCAAATTAGGCTGGTGAGACTGTCCTGGTTAAAATCTCCATCCCGGGAGGGGAGCCAAAGTCAGCAGGCCTATTTCCTGGCTCAAACCTCTGATGTCAGAAGTGAGGAAATGAGAACACATCATCAATAGCACTCCTCATTCCCCTCAGTCCTGTCTCCTTCCTTTTAAACCCCCAACTTGCCACGATGGAGGCTGTACGGGAGCTGCAGATCGAGAAACTTGCTAACTAAAGAAACTGAAGCCGCTGAAGGTGCTGCTTCTTGAGAAAGTGGAGGAGCTGAAAGCACTGCATGTCCTCCAGTCACCAAAGAATAACAACATCATTTTTATAGTATGGTGACCAAAATTGATTGCAGTATTCCAGGTGTGGTCTTACCAAGGTTTTATAAAGCAGTACTAATACTTCATGTGATCTTGATTCTATGCCTCTGTTTATACAACCCAGGATTTTATTAGCTTTTTTGGCGGCTGCTGCACACGGCTGGCTCGTAGTCAAGTGATCGTCCACTAGGACTCCATTTTTGGTGGTTAGTTAGAGAATCCCTCTAAAATAACTTCACACAGGTATATGGACTGACTTTTGATCCAGGGGTTGCCCCCTCTCAGTCCAAGAGAAAGTTCTCTTGTCTCTTAAACCCTTAAGTCTTGAAAAGTCCTCGGAAGGTTGACAGCAGAGACAGCCTGATTACTGCTCATCTTTACCTGAGACCCAAATTGAACCAGGTAAGCAGAGAAGGGTCACGCTCACCCTTCCAAAGCCAAATTCCCCTTGCCCGACACCTCCAGTCATTGCTCAACTGAGGTCATTTCATGGCCAAGGGTGGCCGAGAAATGGAATGAAAAAGGGGACACACACATTTAACAAAACTCCTTAGCAAAATAAACTTTTAGACACAAACTGTTCCCTTAAACTCATTCCTAACTGTGCTCTTTTTTGGCAGCGGGAAAGGACACGGGATCAAGCTCACTACAACGCATGCATATGTCTTGTTGTCATCCCTGGTCCCAGATCAAAAATTGTGAATCCCACTTCTCACACCAGTTTCTATGGAATCAAAACAAAGAGCCCAAAGCAAAGAATTAGACCTCACTGCAATGTTTATTAAACAGTATGTACTGGGAGTGGAGTCTTCTCCCAAAGAATACTATAAAATTCGTTCAAACAAAGAGATATATTCACGTCATACGCTCACATCCCACTCATAGCGTGATGGTGTTTTTATGAGTTTGTGTGCTATGTTTAAAGCTGTAAGCCACCAGTGTAATCTATGTATGAGTTGGGCTTATTATTTTATTAAATAATTATAAAAATATTTATACATTTCAGAAAGGAGGGGGAAATGATGCAGAAAGGGAGAAAATGATCCATATATACCTATTCATAAATGATAGCAAAAGCAATCTCAGGTTACTTCTTGCCCTTCTGTAATCTGCAAAGAAAAATGATCTTAGTTAGAAGAAATATTTGCATCTTCAGATTCAGGGATTGCTACGGGAATATTCTGATAAAACTTCCCATAGGTCGCTATGAGTTGCAAGGCCGCAGTCCTTATTGGTCTCCGTTTGCCTACCAAACAGTCCCATCTATCTGGAAACTTATTTTACCAACAGTATTGTGACTAAAAATGAGACTTTGCATATTGCTATTGGTTTCTTTAGGAATACATAGGAAAATAAATGTGGGTACTTTAGAGGTAAGAGGAATACCTCCTCCCCATGTACATCTTGCTCCCTTCCTTCCTATCTTTGTCAATTTTAAACCAATGTTAATGCTACTATTTATTATTTGAATTTTTTATTGTCTTGTCTTGTTTTTACTGATTGTAAACTGCCTAAAATCATCTTTAGGCAAGAGGGGAAGCATATAAGTTAAATAAATAAATATTAAATGGTCAAAATCTGTTAATTAAGATTATTAAATGCCATTTTTGAAAAATAAATGTGTAAAAGTCATTTTTTTCTATATTATTTTGACATCAAATGTTCTTTGGTGTTCAGATCTGGCCTAAAAATAATAATATAGCACTTGGGGATGAAAATGCAGCCCAGCAGGCCAGCACTGGAGGCCAAGATGGAGAAGACCTGAACAGCCACAGTGTACTTCCCCTTGGTGCTCAGGTAGGCAGGCACAAAGGACACCCAGACACTGCAGAAAAGCAGCATGCTGAAGGAGATCAGCTTGGCTTCATTGAAAGCCCCAGGGAGATTCCTGGCTAGAAAAGCCACCGTGAAGCAGACAGCAGACAGGAAGCCCATGTACCCGAGGGCAACATAAAACATGGTGACAGTGCCTTCATTGCATTGTAGAATAATCTCTGTAGGTTGGGAGTGCATGTCAGAGTCAGGGAATGGGGGGGAAGTGCCCAACCAGATGCTGCAGATGACAACTTGGAGACCAGAACAAGAAAGGACAATGGAGTTGGCCAAGCTCTTCCCCAACCATCTCTGCACTTTATTCCCTGGTTTTGTGGCCAAGAAGGCTAAGACCACTGTGACTGTTTTGGCCAAGATTGAAGATATGGCAATTGAGAAGACAATGCTGAAGGCTGTTTGTCGGAGGAGGCAGGTCACTCTCCTTGGCCGGCCAATGAACAGAAAGGAGGTCAAGATGGAAAGCAGGAGGGAGACCAGGAGAATGTAGGAGAGGTCCCGGTTGTTGGCTTTGACAATTGGTGTTTCCATGAATTTAATGAAGATCCACAAGCCAAAGCCTGTGGTTAAAGAGAAGAACAAGGCAATGAAAATCAGGATAATCCCCAGATTTTCATTATAAGAAAGATAATTTTTAATCTTGGGGATACAGTGAACTCGATTGATGTTTGGATGTTGATCTTCTGGACATTTGGTACATTTGTCTGCATCTGAAAAAGAGCAAAAATAGTTTCTCCTTTTAACATGTCCTTTAATAAAATGCATTGTTTGGGTAAACTTGTTTTTTGTGTGAATGACTGGGCGTAGGTGAGCTCAATATAATTCTTCATTTCCCTCCAGCTAGAACACCTTAATATTTATTTTCTCTTCTTTTTGATGTCACCATTTCATCAATGAACTTGCTGAGAGAGAAGAAGGGAAGAAGAAAGGATTCCAGGAAACAAGGCAGTTCCACCATTTTACCTTTTCACTGCTGAACCTCTGGAGTCCAGCCTTTTGTCAATGCTTTAAGGCACCAATGATATCCAGTCTATAGTGGAATGTAGTACATGCGAAGGATTGCTTAATGTAGCTTATGCTAGCTGAAATGGATAAACATTACTTTTGCCACAGAGAAAGAAATGTTAGATGGAGTGGCCACTGAAGATGAGTTGGATATATGGAGTGAGGACATCAAAGTGCATTCCTCATTTTTTTTATTATCAGAAAGAGGGACATCTTCCAATAAAATCAAGAAGAAAGTTTGACTAAATCCCTCTCCATGGGCCATGGTTCTGAAAATTATTTTAAGAGGAGCCTCCAGCAGAATCTCTGCAATATCAGCCTCAGGAAGTATAAACCCAGCAGTCACCTGAGGCTGACCAAAAAAGGCATCACCTGAACAGATGGAGCAGTCAAAGGACTATTACATAAGGCTGCCCAGTCCATCCACCACATCAGTTAGAATGAACAGCCAAGACATTCTATTAAACTTCTTTAGTAAAGAAATACATCCTTTGATTAAAGGCAGGTGGCTGCAACCTGAAATTGTGGCTGCCCAAAATACCTATCAGACACTTGCAAAGAAGCTGACCAATCCTCCTACAAAAATTCAATCAAAGTTCCATCATTGTATTCTGGAATCCGGAAAGTCTCATATTCAGAGCAATGAAGTAAATGATAATTTGAAACATGGAAGTTGTGTTGTAAAAGATAAAGAGATGTCATTTCCCTCACCATACTCAACCCTCACATATCCTGTATCTTTATCCATGATCTCTATGCCTGCTTGCTTGACCTATATACCAGATTAATCCCCAATATCATTTCTAATAGTTCACTTGTTGTTGTTGTTAGTTGCGAAGTCGTGTCCGACCCATCGCGACCCCATGGACACCGTTCCTCCAGGCCTTCCTGTCCTCTACCATCTTCTGGAGTCCATTTAAGCTCATGCCTACTGCTTCAGTGACTCCGTCCAGCCATCTCATTCTCTGTCATCCCCTTCTTCTATTGCCCTCAATCTTTCCCAGCATTAGGCTCTTCTCCAGTGAGTCCTTCCTTCTCATTAGGTGGCCAAAGTACTTGAGTTTCAACTTCAGTATCTGGCCTTCTAAGGAGCAGTCAGGGTTGATCTCCTCTAGGACTGACCGGTTTGATCGCCTTGCAGTCCAAGGACTCGCAGGAGTCTTCTCCAGCACCATAGTTCAAAGGCCTCAATTCTTTTGCGTTCAGCCTTTCTTATGGTCCAACTTACAGCCATACTTGCAACTGGGAAAACCATGGCCTTGACTATACGTACTTTTGTTGGCAGGGTGATGTCTCTGCTTTTTAGTATGCTGTCTAAATTTGCCATAGCTTTCCTCCCCAGGAGCAAGCGTCTTTTAATTTCTTGGCTGCAGTCCCCATCTGGTGATCTTAGAGCCCAGGAAGATAAAATCTGTCACTACCTCCATTTCTTCCCCATCTATTTGCCAGGAATTGAGAGGGCCGGATGCCATGATTTTGGTTTTCTTAATGTTGAGTTTCAAGCCAACTTTTGCACTCTCCTTCTTCACCCGCATCAAGAGGCTCTTTAGTTCCTCTTCACTTTCTGCCATTAGAGTGGTATCATCTGCATATCTTAGGTTGTTGATATTTCTCCCGGCAATCTTAATTCCAACTTTTGATTCATCTAGCCCTGCCTTTCTCATGATGTGCTCTGCATATAAGTTAAATAGGCAGGGCAACAGAATACAGCCTTGCCGGACTCCTTTCCCAATTTTGAACCAATCAGTGGTTCCGTGTCCAGTTCTCACTGTTGCTTCTTGACCCGCATATAGGTTTCTCAAGAGACAAATAAGATGGTCTGGTACTCCCATTTCTTTAAGAACTTGCCACAATTTGTTGTGATCCACACAATCAAAGGCTTTAGCATAGTCAATGAAGCAGAAGTAGATTGTTTTTTTTTGGAATCCCTAGCTTTCCATAATCCATCGTTTTATGGTGTTAATGGCGGTGGCAATTTGATCTCTACTTATTGCCTATTCGAAATCCTGCCTGTCCTTCTGGAATTCCGATCCACATACTGCTGGAGTCTAGCTTGTAGGATTTTAAGCATAAACTTATTGCATGTGAAATGAGTGAATGGTGCGATAGTTGAACATTCTTGGCATGCCTTTCTTGGGAATTGGAATGTAAACTGACTTTCCAATCCTGTGGCCACTGTTGAGTTTTCCAAATTTGCTGGCAAATTGAGTGTAGCACTTTTACTGCATCGTCTTTTAAGATTTTGAATAGCTCAGCTGAAATACTGTCACCTCCACTAGCTTTGTTGTTGCTCAGCTTTCCTAAGGCCCATTTCACTTCCCATTCTAGGATGTCTGGCTCGAGGTCAGTGACCATCCCATCGTGGTTATCAGGGATGCTAAGCTTGTTCTTGTATAGTTCTTCTGTGTAATTTTGCCACCTCTTCTTAATCTCTTCTGCCTCTGTTAGGTTCCTGCCATTTTGGTCCTTTATCATGCCCATCTTTGCATGAAACGTTCCCTTCATATCTCCAATTTTCTTGAAGAGATCTCTGGTTCTCCCTATTCTATTGTTCTCTTCTATTTCTTTGCACTGTTAATTTAAGAAAGCATTCTTATCTCTTCTAGCTATTCTCTGGAATTCTGCATTCAATTGGGTGTATCTTTCTCTTTCTCCCTTGCCTTTCACTTCACTTCTTTCCTCAGCTATTTGCAAAGCTTCCTCAGACAGCCATTTTGCTTTCTTGCATTTCTTTTTCTTTGGGATGGTTTTAGTTGCTACCTCTTGTACAATGTTGCGAACCTCCGTCCATAGTTCTTCCGGCACTCTGTCTATCAGATCTAGTTCCTTAAATCTATTTGTCACATCTACTGTATATTCATCAGGAATATGATTTAGTTCATACTTGAGTGGCCTAGTGTTTTTCCCTACTTTCTTCAATTTAAGCCTAAATTTTGCAACGAGAAGCTCATGATCTGAGCCACAGTCAGCT
>JALGBA010002072.1:0-20014 GCA_023970755.1 Azemiops feae
TAATCCCTGTAAGTCATCCAGCGTTTCTCAAACTTGGCAATTTTTGTGGACTGCAAGTCCCAGAATTCCCCAGCCTGCATGCAGTTTGCAGGTCACTAAATGGTTTATCCAGGGAAAGCAGGAACTGTATTAAATTGGACTCCAGGGCTGACCGAGTACACCACCTCCAAATTTGTGACGTCCCCTAAAATTTGCTGGCAACCCCCAAGCGATCGCAATAAATAAATAAAAACACAAACGTATTTATTTAGCGTATGGCACAATACACTCCGATAGTATCTTTTCACTAGCCTCCACTAGTTGTGACACTGCTTAGGTTTTACAAAAGCAGCCAAGGCCATTAAGTGATGCTCCAGTCAGAGCTGAAGAACCTTCTTGTATGAGAAGCGAAACGTCTTCAAAGAAAATCAAGGAAGTCCAGTTGCCTCCTGAAAAAGCATCTTGGGGACAATTATGACCCGGATGACTGAGAATCTCCATAGACAGTGAGAGACAATGCGGGATACTTAAGGCACTGGACTAGAAATCGGAAGACTGTCGGTTCTAGTCCCACCTTAGGCATGAAAGTCAACTGTGGTGACCTTGGGGTCAGTCCTTCTCTCTTGGTCCTAGTAAGGAGGCAATGCCAAACCACCAGCTTCCCATCATAGCTATCTGCAATTGCATTGACGCACGACCGAACGTGTGCAGCTGGTGCCTGCGCACACCTGCAACATATCGTGTACATCTATCTATCTATCTATCTATCTATCTATCTATCTATCTATCTATCTATCTATCTATCTATCTATCTATCTATCTATCTATCTATCTATCTATCTATCTAATATAAAGGAGGCTGCACTTCAATGGTTAGACGGCCTATTGGTATCTGAACAAAAATCTTTTTAACATTTATATTTTATTGTGTTTTTCTAATCTAGGTGAAATGTTAATATATACTGCAAGTCCATGTATGATATGCCATACGCTAAATAAATAAGTAAACAACCGCCCAATCAAGAAACTACCAGGAACACCTCCATCAACACTGATAGGACAAGCCACTAAGTATATACAGAGAGAGCAAATTCCTCTCTCTTCTAGCACTGATGATGTTACCTAGTTGGGTCACGAAACGTCTGCAAGAAAACCACCAAGCTCAGAGAGCACCAAGGACCCCTGAAGAGACAATGTTGTTGGATGATGGACCAAGTGGCCCCTTAGCTCCGGCTTTATTATTTATATAATAACAATGATATGCGTGTGTGTGTGCGTGCGTGGGTGTATGATAATACTATATAATTTATATTATGATTACATTTATCTTCCCCATCTCGCCTAGAGGTTTAGAAAGCCCCTTTTTGCTTCCCAGTCAGTCAATATGGGCTGAGCAAGTGAAGCTGGAGGCAGCCAAGATTTCCTTCCCTCCACTTTCCCCTCGCACTTTACATATGCCCAGAGGCACCGTGCACACTTAGAAGCAGCTGCCCGCCGGCCTCCCCGCCCGTCCCTTGTTTCTTCCATCCCTAAACCCTCCATTCCAGATTCACCCGCCTGGGATTGCCTCGATGCCTATGCTTTGCGACGTAAAACTGTGCCGCAAGAAATAGACCTTTTTAATGGGATTTTAAAGTTATTATCCTCTATCTTTATTAGTAACGCCTTATTAATGTTAATAGGGCGAAGGGAAGCCCTTTTGCTGCGACGCGGGGACACAAAAACATCACCTAATATTACTGAGGTTTCATTAATAAATACTACACTTAAAACTCCATTTAAAAGCTTTATTTCTTTTTGTTGCTGCTCGGCTCACCTGCGGCAGTCCGAGGCTTTTTTCCCTTCTTGCGGCAGCGTAGAGCAGAAAAGAGGACAGGAAGACTAAAAGCAACGGACAAGAATTCGGCCATAATAGGAAGGTCGATTCCAAATGAACTGGGGGATGGCCAATTTGGACGGACGGGAGGTCGCCATGCCGAGAAGGTCTAGGTGTTAATGCTATGGGACGGAAAAACCTGCCCTCCTGTGGTCAAAACGGGTATTGCGGCCGCCGAAATAAATAAACCTTTTGAATGGGATTTTAAGGTTATTCTTCTCCATCTTTATTATTAACGCCTTATTAATATTAATAGGGCGACGGGAGGCCCTTTTGCTGAGACCCTGGGGCAGAGTAAGATAACCTAATATTAGTATGGTTTTATTAACAAAGAATAATAAACTTAAAACGCCATTTAAAAGGTTTATTTCTTTTGGTGGCTGCTGTACCTGCTTGTCCCTTAGCGAGAGATGGCGTGGCCTTCAAAAAGGCCTGTAATGATGAATTAAGGTTACTTTGATAGGTGCTAACTTTAAAGATAAACCTCACCAAACATAAATAAATTTATTGCTATGCTTAATATTAAAATGAGTGAGATTAGATTTTACCTTCGCTGCTAGTTTTGAAACCTGACGCATTTTTAAAAAAATGTTTTTATGTCTACCACTCCACAAATTTCTTGCTGCATCTTATTTCTAAATCTTCCTAGTATGCCCATTCGTGATACATTTCACTGGGGTGTAAAAACTAGACAGCTAGTCAGTTGGGGTGGGAGTGCCAGGCTAGAAATTGGGGGTTGGGGGCTGAGTTTAGTACCACTTAGGTATGAGAAACCAACCTTTGGGCCATTCGCTCCTTGTTCAGCCTAATTCTAACCGAACCCTAGGGCTTTTGCTGCATGGCGAAAATAAGAGAAGGAGGAGCATTAGAATATATTGTGCCCGCTCTTGAGTTATTTATAAAAAATAACAAGGGCTGCATTAAAAATACGCAAAAAGTCATCTGGGTCAGTCACTCCAAAACCAGCTTTGGGCCAGTCACTCTCTCTCGGCCCTAGGAAGGAAGCAACGGCAAACCATTTGTCTGAAATGGTATAGGGTTGCCTGCCTAAGCAGGGGGTTGGACTAGAAGACCTCCAAGGTCCCTTCCAACTCGGTTATTCTATTCTAACCGCAGCTGGGGGGAAAAACCTTGCCAAGAAAACAGCAGGGATTTGGTCAGGCAATGGCCAGGAGTCGAGACTAAGTGGAAAGCACCAAATAATATTAAAAATAACAGCAATAACTTACTAAACGCCCGGCTCCCTCCGGTGATGTTACTAGAAGGGAGTGCGAACACAGGCAATTGAGTTCATCGGGCAACGCGTGTCGTGGGAACGCAATTCCTAGTACCCACGCCGCCCATAAAAAGGCGGCGTCGAGCGGCAGATTCGGGGAAGCTTCCCTGAAGCCCCCGCCTCACCTGGCCTTGAATGCAAAGTAGGCAGCGCGCCGTCTCCACCTTTGCCTTCTCTCTTTGGCCGCGGGACAAGCCTTCTTTCTCGGCGTCGCCTGGCTGTGACGCCATCAGAAAGGCGCGTCGCCCTATTTCGGCAGAGAAGCGGAAAGGAACCATAGAGGTAGGAAAGGAGAGCGGAGGGCAGACTGGGCTTTCCGCTCTTCAAACCGTCGATCTTGGGAATCGCCATAGATATGTAACCAGAGAGCTCGTGTGGAAATGGTAGAGCGGCCGGTAGAACCAAGACTTCCGAGTTTGCTGGAGCATATATGGAGGAAGACTTTGGATTGGAGTTAAGGACGGAAAAAAGACAATGCAGAAATCTGGATTGTATTGGGGCGCCCTATATAAAAGCCCCCCGCAAAGGTGGAGTGTCACAGAGTATTGCACATCCATTCCCAGCCAGCAGGGGACAGGTTTAATCCCTATAAGTCATCCAGCGTTTCTCAAACTTGGCAATTTTTGTGGACTTCAAGTCCCAGAATTCCCCAGCCTGCATGCAGTTTGCAGGTAACTAAATGGTTTATCCAGGGAAAGCAGGAACTGTATTAAATTGGACTCCAGGGTTGACCGAGTACACCACCTCCAAATTTGTGACGTCCCCTAAAATTTGCTGGCAACCCCCAAGTGATCGCAATAAATAAATAAAAACACAAACGTATTTATTTAGCGTATGGCACAATACACTCCGATAGTATCTTTTCACTAGCCTCCACTAGTTGTGACACTGCTTAGGTGTTACAAAAGCAGCCAAGGCCATTAAGTGATGCTCCAGTCAGAGCTGAAGAACCTTCTTGTATGAGAAGCGAAACGTCTTCAAAGAAAATCAAGAAAGTCCAGTTGCCTCCTGAAAAAGCATCTTTGGGACAATTATGACCCGGATGACTGAGAATCTCCATAGACAGTGAGAGACAATGCGGGATACTTAAGGCACTGGACTAGAAATCGGAAGACTGTCGGTTCTACTCCCACCTTAGGCAATAAAGTTCAACTGTTGTTACCTTTGGGGTCGGTCCTTCTCCTTGGTCCCTAGTAATGAGGCAATGCCAACAACCACTTCCCATCATAGCGATCTGCAATTGCTTGAACGCACGACCGAACTTGTGGTCAGCTGGGCCCTGCGGCACGGACACTGCAACTATCGTTTACATCTATCTATCTATCTATCGATCTATCTACTTCTATCTATCTATCTATCTATCTATCTATCGATCTATCTATCTATCTATCTATCTTCCTCTATCTATCTAATATAAAGGAGGCTGGCACTTCAATGGTTAACGCCTATTTGGTATCCTGAACAAAAATGCTTTTTAACATATTTTTATTGTATTTTTTTTTCTAATCTAGGTGAATGTTAATATATACTGCAGAGTCCATGTATGATATGCCATACTCTAAATAAATAATAAACAAAACCGCCAATCAAGAAACGACCAGGAGACACACCTCCATCAACACTGATAGGACAAGCCACTAAGTATATAAAGAGAGAACAAATTCCTCTCTCTTCTAGCACTGATGATGTTACCTAGTTGGGTCACGAAACGTCTGCAAGAAAACCACCAAGCTCAGAGAGCACCAAGGACCCCTGAAGAGACAATGTTGTTGGATGATGGACCAAGTGGCCCCTTAGCTCCGGCTTTATTATTTATATAATAACAATGATATGCGTGTGTGTGTGTGCGTGCGTGCGTGGGTGTATGATAATACTATATAATTTATATTATGATTGCATTTTTTGTTATCTGCCCCAGTCTCGCCTAGAGGTTTTGAAAGGCCCTCCTTTTGCTTCCCAGTCGTCAATATGGGGCGCTGAGCAAGTGAAGCTGGAGGCAGCCAGATTTCCTTCCCTCCACTTTCCCCTCGCCTTTACATATGCCCAGAGCCCGTGCACGATCTTATAAGCAGCTGCCCGCCGGCCTCCCCGCCCGTCCCTTGTTTTCTGTGCCCATCCCTAAAACCCTCCATTTCCAGATTCACCCGCCTGGATTGCCTTCGAATGCCTATGCTTTGCGACGTAAAACTGGTGCCGAAAGAAATAGACCGTTTTTAATGGGATTTTCAGTTATTTATCCTCTATCTTTATTAGTAACGCCTTATTAATGTTAAATAGGGCGAAGGGAAAGCCCTTTTTGCTGCGACGCGGGGACACCAAACATCACCTAATATTACTGAGGTTTTCATTAATAATCTACACTTAAAACTCCATTTAAAAGCTTTATTTTCTTTTTGTGGCTGCTCGGCTCACCTGCGGCAGTCCGAGGCTTTTTTCCATTCTTGCGGCAGCGTAGAGCAGAAAAGAGGACAGGAAGACTAAAAGCAACGGACAAGAATTCGGCCATAATAGGAAGGTCGATTCCAAATGAACTGGGGGATGGCCAATTTGGACGGACGGGAGGTCGCCATGCCGAGAAGGTCTAGGTGTTAATGCTATGGGACGGAAAAACCTGCCCTCCTGTGGTCAAAACGGGTATTGCGGCCGCCGAAATAAATAAACCTTTTGAATGGGATTTTAAGGTTATTATTCTCTATCTTTATTATTAACGCCTTATTAATATTAATAGGGCGACGGGAGGCCCTTTTGCTGAGACCCTGGGGCAGAGTAAGATAACCTAATATTAGTATGGTTTTATTAACAAAGAATAATAAACTTAAAACGCCATTTAAAAGGTTTATTTCTTTTGGGGGCTGCTGTACCTGCTTGTCCCTTAGCGAGAGATGGCGCGGCCTTCAAAAAGGCCTGTAATGATGAATTAAGGTTACTTTGATAGGTGCTAACTTTAAAGATAAACCTCACCAAACATACATAAATTTATTGCTATGCTTAATATTAAAATGAGTGAGATTAGATTTTACCTTCGCTGCTAGTTTTGAAACTGACGCATTTATTAAAATGTTTTATGTCTACCTACATCACACTAATTTCTTGCTGCATCTTAGTTTCTAATCTTCCTAGTATGCCCATTCGTGAATATCATTTCACTGGGGTGAAAAATAGACAGCTAGTCAATTGGGGTGGAAGGTGCCAGGCTAGAAATTGGGGGTGGGGGCTGAGTTTTAGTACCACCTTAGGTATGAGAAACCAGCTTTGGGCCAATTCCTCTCCTAGTCAGCCTAAGTCTAACCCTAACCCTAGGGCTGTTGCTGCATGGCGAAAATAAGAGAAGGAAGGAGCATTAGATATATTTGCCGCCTTGAGTTATTTATAAAAAAATAACAAAGGCTGCATTAAAAAAATACGCAAAAAGTCATCTGGGTCAGTCACTCCAAAACCAGCTTTGGGCCAGTCACTCTCTCTCGGCCCTAGGAAGGAAGCAACGGCAAACCATTTGTCTGAAATGGTATAGGGTTGCCTGCCTAAGCAGGGGGTTGGACTAGAAGACCTCCAAGGTCCCTTCCAACTCCGTTATTCAGCTGGGGGGAAAAACCTTGCCAAGAAAACCGCAGGGATTTGGTCAGGCAATGGCCAGGAGTCGAGACTAAGTGGAAAGCACCAAATAATATTAAGAATAACAGCAATAACTTGCTAAACGCCCGGCTCCCTCCGGTGATGGTACTAGAAGGGAGTGCGAACACAGGCAATTGAGTTCATCGGGCAACGCGTGTCGTGGGAACGCAACTCCTAGTACCCACGCCGCCCATGAAAAGGCGGCGTCGAGCGGCAGATTCGGGGAAGCTTCCCTGAAGCCCCCGCCTCACCTGGCCTTGATGCAAAGGCAGCAGCGCCGCCGGCTCCACCTTTGCCTTCTCCTTGGCCGCGGGACAGCCTTCTCGGGGCGTCGCCGGGCTGTGACGCCATCAGAAGGCGCGTCCCCTATTTCGGCAGAGAAGCGGAAAGGCACCATAGAGGTAGGAAAGGAGAGCGGAGGTCAGACTGGGCTTTCCCCTCTTCAAACCGTCGCTCTTGGGAATCGCCATAGATATGTACACAGAGAGCTCGGGTGGAAATGGTAGAGCGGCCGGTAGAACCAAGAC
The DNA here is from genome assembly GCA_023970755.1 of Azemiops feae. Taxonomy (NCBI): domain Eukaryota; kingdom Metazoa; phylum Chordata; class Lepidosauria; order Squamata; family Viperidae; genus Azemiops; species Azemiops feae. The sequence continues at coordinate 7,271 of JALGBA010002072.1, forward strand.
TTCCGAGTTTGCTGGAGCATATATGGAGGAAGACTTTGGATTGGAGTTAAGGACGGAAAAAAGACAATGCAGAAATCTGGATGGTATTGGGGGCGCCCTATATAAAAGCCCCCCGCAAAGGTGGAGTGTCACAGAGTATTGCACATCCATTCCCAGCCAGCAGGGGACAAGTTTAATCCCTGTAAGTCATCCAGCGTTTCTCAAACTTGGCAATTTTTGTGGACTTCAAGTCCCAGAATTCCCCAGCCTGCATGCAGTTTGCAGGTAACTAAATGGTTTATACAGGGAAAGCAGGAACTGTATTAAATTGGACTCCAGGGTTGACCGAGTACACCACCTCCAAATTTGTGAGGTCCCCTAAAATTTGCTGGCAACCCCCAAGTGATCGCAATAAATAAATAAAAACACAAACGTATTTATTTAGCGTATGGCACAATACACTCCGATAGTATCTTTTCACTAGCCTCCACTAGTTGTGACACTGCTTAGGTTTTACAAAAGCAGCCAAGGCCATTAAGTGATGCTCCAGTCAGAGCTGAAGAACCTTCTTGTATGAGAAGCGAAACGTCTTCAAAGAAAATCAAGAAAGTCCAGTTGCCTCCTGAAAAAGCATCTTTGGGACAATTATGACCCGGATGACTGGGAATCTCCATAGACAGTGAGAGACAATGCGGGATACTTAAGGCACTGGACTAGAAATCGGAAGACTGTCGGTTCTAGTCCCACCTTAGGCATGAAAGTCAACTGTGGTGACCTTGGGGTCAGTCCTTCTCTCTTGGTCCTAGTAAGGAGGCAATGCCAAACCACCAGCTTCCCATCATAGCTATCTGCAATTGCATTGACGCACGACCGAATGTGTGTAGCTGGGGCCTGCGCAAACCTGCAACATATCGTGTACATCTATCTATCATCTATCTATCTATCTATCTATCTATCTATCTATCTATCTATCTATCTATCTATCTATCTATCTATCTATCTATCTATCTATCTATCTATCTATCTATCTATCTATCTATCTATCTAATATAAAGGAGGCTGCACTTCAATGGTTAGACGGCCTATTGGTATCTGAACAAAAATCTTTTTAACATTTATATTTTATTGTGTTTTTCTAATCTAGGTGAAATGTTAATATATACTGCAAGTCCATGTATGATATGCCATACGCTAAATAAATAAGTAAACAACCGCCCAATCAAGAAACTACCAGGAACACCTCCATCAACACTGATAGGACAAGCCACTAAGTATATAAAGAGAGAGCAAATTCCTCTCTCTTCTAGCACTGATGATGTTACCTAGTTGGGTCACGAAACGTCTGCAAGAAAACCACCAAGCTCAGAGAGCACCAAGGACCCCTGAAGAGACAATGTTGTTGGATGATGGACCAAGTGGCCCCTTAGCTCCGGCTTTATTATTTATATAATAACAATGATATGCGTGTGTGTGTGCGTGCGTGGGTGTATGATAATACTATATAATTTATATTATGATTGCATTTATCTGCCCCATCTCGCCTAGAGGTTTAGAAAGCCCCTTTTTGCTTCCCAGTCAGTCAATATGGGCTGAGCAAGTGAAGCTGGAGGCAGCCAAGATTTCCTTCCCTCCACTTTCCCCTCGCACTTTACATATGCCCAGAGGCACCGTGCACACTTAGAAGCAGCTGCCCGCCGGCCTCCCCGCCCGTCCCTTGTTTCTTCCATCCCTAAACCCTCCATTCCAGATTCACCCGCCTGGGATTGCCTCGATGCCTATGCTTTGCGACGTAAAACTGTGCCGAAAGAAATAGACCTTTTTAATGGGATTTTAAAGTTATTATCCTCTATCTTTATTAGTAACGCCTTATTAATGTTAATAGGGCGAAGGGAAGCCCTTTTGCTGCGACGCGGGGACACAAAAACATCTCCTAATATTACTGAGGTTTCATTAATAAATACTACACTTAAAACTCCATTTAAAAGCTTTCTTTCTTTTTGTGGCTGCTCGGCTCACCTGCGGCAGTCCGAGGCTTTTTTCCCGTCTTGCGGCAGCGTAGAGCAGAAAAGAGGACAGGAAGGTGCCGACGGATGACTAAAAGCAACGGACAAGAATTCGGCCATACTAGGAAGGTCGATTCCAAATGAACTGGGGGATGGCCAATTTGGACGGACGGGAGGTCGCCATGCCGAGAAGGTCTAGGTGTTAATGCTAGGGGACGGAAAAACCTGCCCTCCTGTGGTCAAAACGGGTATTGCGGCCGCCGAAATAAATAAACCTTTTGAATGGGATTTTAAGGTTATTCTTCTCTATCTTTATTATTAACGCCTTATTAATATTAATAGGGCGACGGGAGGCCCTTTTGCTGAGACCCTGGGGCAGAGTAAGATAACCTAATATTAGTATGGTTTTATTAACAAAGAATAATAAACTTAAAACGCCATTTAAAAGGTTTATTTCTTTTGGTGGCTGCTGTACCTGCTTGTCCCTTAGCGAGAGATGGCGCGGCCTTCAAAAAGGCCTGTAATGATGAATTAAGGTTACTTTGATAGGTGCTAACTTTAAAGATAAACCTCACCAAACATACATAAATTTATTGCTATGCTTAATATTAAAATGAGTGAGATTAGATTTTACCTTCGCTGCTAGTTTTGAAACTGACGCATTTATTAAAATGTTTTATGTCTACCTACATCACACTAATTTCTTGCTGCATCTTAGTTTCTAATCTTCCTAGTATGCCCATTCGTGAATATCATTTCACTGGGGTGAAAAATAGACAGCTAGTCAATTGGGGTGGAAGGTGCCAGGCTAGAAATTGGGGGTGGGGGCTGAGTTTTAGTACCACCTTAGGTATGAGAAACCAGCTTTGGGCCAATTCCTCTCCTAGTCAGCCTAAGTCTAACCCTAACCCTAGGGCTGTTGCTGCATGGCGAAAATAAGAGAAGGAAGGAGCATTAGATATATTTGCCGCCTTGAGTTATTTATAAAAAAATAACAAAGGCTGCATTAAAAAAATACGCAAAAAGTCATCTGGGTCAGTCACTCCAAAACCAGCTTTGGGCCAGTCACTCTCTCTCGGCCCTAGGAAGGAAGCAACGGCAAACCATTTGTCTGAAATGGTATAGGGTTGCCTGCCTAAGCAGGGGGTTGGACTAGAAGACCTCCAAGGTCCCTTCCAACTCGGTTATTCTATTCTAACCGCAGCTGGGGGGAAAAACCTTGCCAAGAAAACCGCAGGGATTTGGTCAGGCAATGGCCAGGAGTCGAGACTAAGTGGAAAGCACCAAATAATAATAAGAATAACAGCAATAATTGAAAACGCCCGGCTCCCTCCGGTGATGTTACTAGAAGGGAGTGCGAACACAGGCAATTGAGTTCATCGGGCAAGCGTGTCGTGGGAAACGCAAACTCCTATACCCACGCCGCCATGAAAAGGCGGCGTCGAGCGGCAGATTCGGGGAAGCTTTTCCTGAACGACCCCGCCTCACCTGGCCTTGATGCAAAGGCAGCAGCGCCCGCCGGCTCCACTTTGCCTTCTCCTTGGCCGCGGAAAGCCTTCTCGGGGCGTCGCCGGGCGGTGACGCCATCAGAAGGCGCGTCCCCTATTTCGGCAGAGAAGCGGAAAGGAACCATAGAGGTAGGAAAGGAGAGCGGAGGGCAGACTGGGCTTTCCGCTCTTCAAACCGTCGATCTTGGGAATCGCCATAGATATGTAACCAGAGAGCTCGGGTGGAAATGGTAGAGCGGCCGGTAGAACCAAGACTTCCGAGTTTGCTGGAGCATATATGGAGGAAGACTTTGGATTGGAGTTAAGGACGGGAAAAAGACAATGCAGAAATCTGGATTGTATTAGGGGGCCGCCCTATATAAAAGCCCACCCCCGCAAAGGTGGAGTGTCACAGAGTATTGCACATCCATTCCCAGCCAGCAGGGGACAAGTTAATACTGAATCATCCAGGTTCTCAAACTTGGCAATTTTTTGGGACTCAAGTCCCAGCATCCCAGCCTGCCATGCAGTTTGCAGGTAAACTAATATGTTTATCCAGGGAAAGCAGGAAACGTATTAAATTGGACTCCAGGTAGACGAGTACACCACCTCCAAATTTTGGTGACGTCCCCTAAAATGCTGGCAACCCCCAAGTGATCCGCATAAAATAAATAAAAACACAAACGTATTTATTTAGCGTATGGCACAATACACTCCGACAGTATCTTTTCACTAGCCTCCACTAGTTGTGACACTGCTTAGGTTTTACAAAAGCAGCCAAGGCCATTAAGTGATGCTCCAGTCAGAGCTGAAGAACCTTCTTGTATGAGAAGCGAAACGTCTTCAAAGAAAATCAAGAAAGTCCAGTTGCCTCCTGAAAAAGCATCTTTGGGACAATTATGACCCGGATGACTGAGAAGCTCCATAGACAGTGAGAGACAATGCGGGATACTTAAGGCACTGGACTAGAAATCGGAAGACTGTCGGTTCTAGTCCCACCTTAGGCATGAAAGTCAACTGTGGTGACCTTGGGGTCAGTCCTTCTCTCTTGGTCCTAGTAAGGAGGCAATGCTTCCCATCATAGCTATCTGCAATTGCATTGACGCACGACCGAATGTGTGCAGCTGGGGCCTGCGCACACCTGCAACATATCGTGTACATCTATCTATCATCTATCTATCTATCTATCTATCTATCTATCTATCTATCTATCTATCTATCTATCTATCTATCTATCTATCTATCTATCTATCTATCTATCTATCTATCTATCTATCTATCTATCTATCTATCTAATATAAAGGAGGCTGCACTTCAATGGTTAGACGGCCTATTGGTATCTGAACAAAAATCTTTTTAACATTTATATTTTATTGTGTTTTTCTAATCTAGGTGAAATGTTAATATATACTGCAAGTCCATGTATGATATGCCATACGCTAAATAAATAATTAAACAACCGCCCAATCAAGAAACTACCAGGAACACCTCCATCAACACTGATAGGACAAGCCACTAAGTATATAAAGAGAGAGCAAATTCCTCTCTCTTCTAGCACTGATGATGTTACCTAGTTGGGTCACGAAACGTCTGCAAGAAAACCACCAAGCTCAGAGAGCACCAAGGACCCCTGAAGAGACAATGTTGTTGGATGATGGACCAAGTGGCCCCTTAGCTCCGGCTTTATTATTTATATAATAACAATGATATGCGTGGGTGTGTGTGTGTGCGTGCGTGGGTGTATGATAATACTATATAATTTATATTATGATTGCATTTATCTGCCCCATCTCGCCTAGAGGTTTAGAAAGCCCCTTTTTGCTTCCCAGTCAGTCAATATGGGCTGAGCAAGTGAAGCTGGAGGCAGCCAAGATTTCCTTCCCTCCACTTTCCCCTCGCACTTTGCATATGCCCAGAGGCACCGTGCACACTTAGAAGCAGCTGCCCGCCGGCCTCCCCGCCCGTCCCTTGTTTCTTCCATCCCTAAACCCTCCATTCCAGATTCACCCGCCTGGGATTGCCTCGATGCCTATGCTTTGCGACGTAAAACTGTGCCGAAAGAAATAGACCTTTTTAATGGGATTTTAAAGTTATTATCCTCTATCTTTATTAGTAACGCCTTATTAATGTTAATAGGGCGAAGGGAAGCCCTTTTGCTGCGACGCGGGGACACAAAAACATCACCTAATATTACTGAGGTTTCATTAATAAATACTACACTTAAAACTCCATTTACAAGCTTTATTTCTTTTTGTGGCTGCTCGGCTCACCTGCGGCAGTCCGAGGCTTTTTTCCCTTCTTGCGGCAGCGTAGAGCAGAAAAGAGGACAGGAAGGTGCCGACGGATGACTAAAAGCAACGGACAAGAATTCGGCCATAATAGGAAGGTCGATTCCAAATGAACTGGGGGATGGCCAATTTGGACGGACGGGAGGTCGCCATGCCGAGAAGGTCTAGGAGTTAATGCTATGGGACGGAAAAACCTGCCCTCCTGTGGTCAAAACGGGTATTGCGGCCGCCGAAATAAATAAACCTTTTGAATGGGATTTTAAGGTTATTATTCTCTATCTTTATTATTAACGCCTTATTAATATTAATAGGGCGACGGGAGGCCCTTTTGCTGAGACCCTGGAGCAGAGTAAGATAACCTAATATTAGTATGGTTTTATTAACAAAGAATAATAAACTTAAAACGCCATTTAAAAGGTTTATTTCTTTTGGTGGCTGCTGTACCTGCTTGTCCCTTAGCGAGAGATGGCGCGGCCTTCAAAAAGGCCTGTAATTATGAATTAAGGTTACTTTGATAGGTGCTAACTTTAAAGATAAACCTCACCAAACATACATAAATTTATTGCTATGCTTAATATTAAAATGAGTGAGATTAGATTTTACCTTCGCTGCTAGTTTTGAAACCGACGCATTTATTAAAATGTTTTATGTCTACCTACATCACACTAATTTCTTGCTGCATCTTAGTTTCTAATCTTCCTAGTATGCCCATTGGTGAATATCATTTCACTGGGGTGAAAAATAGACAGCTAGTCAATTGGGGTGGAAGGTGCCAGGCTAGAAATTGGGGGTGGGGGCTGAGTTTTAGTACCACCTTAGGTATGAGAAACCAGCTTTGGGCCAATTCCTCTCCTAGTCAGCCTAAGTCTAACCCTAACCCTAGGGCTGTTGTTGCATGGCGAAAATAAGAGAAGGAAGGAGCATTAGATATATTTGCCGCCTTGAGTTATTTATAAAAAAATAACAAAGGCTGCATTAAAAAAATACGCAAAAAGTCATCTGGATCAGTCACTCCAAAACCAGCTTTGGGCCAGTCACTCTCTCTCGGCCCTAGGAAGGAAGCAACGGCAAACCATTTGTCTGAAATGGTATAGGGTTGCCTGCCTAAGCAGGGGGTTGGACTAGAAGACCTCCAAGGTCCCTTCCAACTCCGTTATTCTATTCTAACCGCAGCTGGGGCGAAAAACCTTGCCAAGAAAACCGCAGGGATTTGGTCAGGCAAACTGGGCCAGGAGTCGAGGACTAAGTGGAAAAGCACCATAATTTAATATAAGAATAACAGCAATAACTTGGCTAAAACGCGGCTCCCTCCGGTGATGTTACTAGAAGGGAGTGCGAACACAGGCAATTGAGTTCATCGGGGCAACGGCGTGTAGTGGGAACGAAACTCCTAGTACCCACGGCCGCCCATGAAAAGGCGGGTTCGACGGCCGATTAGATTCGGGGAAGCTTCCCTGAAGCCCCCGCCTCCACCTGGCCTTGAGCAAAGGCAGCAGCGCCGCCGGCTCCACCTTTGCCTTCTCCTTGGCCGCGGGACAGCCTTCTCGGGGAGTCGCCGGGCTGTGACGCCATCAGAAGGCGCGTCCCCTATTTCGGCAGAGAAGCGGAAAGGCACCATAGAGGTAGGAAAGGAGAGCGGAGGGCAGACTGGGCTTTCCCCTCTTCAAACCGTCGCTCTTGGGAATCGCCATAGATATGTACACAGAGAGCTCGGGTGGAAATGGTAGAGCGGCCGGTAGAACCAAGACTTCCGAGTTTGCTGGAGCATATATGGAGGAAGACTTTGGATTGGAGTTAAGGACGGAAAAAAGACAATGCAGCAATCTGGATTGTATTGGGGGCGCCCTATATAAAAGCCCCCGCAAAAAGGTGGAGTGTCACAGAGTATGGCACATCCATTCCCAGCCAGCAGGGACAAGTTTAATCCTTGTAAGTATCCAAGCGTTTCTCAAACTTGGGCCATTTTTGTGGACTTCAAAAGTCCCAGAATTCCAGCCTGCATGAGTTTGCAGGCAACTAAATGGTTTATTCCAGGGAAAAGGCAGGAACTGTATTAAATGGACTCCAGGGTGGACCGAGTACACACCTCCAAATTTGTGACGTCCCTAAAATTTGCTGGCAACCCAAGTGATAGCAATAACATAAATAAAAACACAACGTATTTATTTAGCGTATGGCACAATACACTCCGATAGTATCTTTTCACGAGCCTCCACTAGTTGTGACACTGCTTAGGTTTTACAAAAGCAGCCAAGGCCATTAAGTGATGCTCCAGTCAGAGCTGCAGAACCTTCTTGTATGAGAAGCGAAACGTCTTCAAAGAAAATCAAGAAAGTCCAGTTGCCTCCTGAAAAAGCATCTTTGGGACAATTATGACCCGGATGACTGAGAATCTCCATAGACAGTGAGAGACAATGCGGGATACTTAAGGCACTGGACTAGAAATCGGAAGGCTGTCGGTTCTAGTCCCACCTTAGGCATGAAAGTCAACTGTGGTGACCTTGGGGTCAGTCCTTCTCTCTTGGTCCTAGTAAGGAGGCAATGCCAAACCACCAGCTTCCCATCATAGCTATCTGCAATTGCATTGACGCACGACCGAATGTGTGCAGCTGGGGCCTGCGCACACCTGCAACATATCGTGTACATCTATCTACCCTATCTATCTATCAATCTATCAATCTATCAATCTATCAATCTATCTATCTATCTATCTATCTATCTAATATAAAGGAGGCTGCACTTCAATGGTTAGACGGCCTATTGGTATCTGAACAAAAATCTTTTTAACATTTATATTTTATTGTGTTTTTCTAATCTAGGTGAAATGTTAATATATACTGCAAGTCCATGTATGATATGCCATACGCTAAATAAATAAGTAAACAACCGCCCAATCAAGAAACTACCAGGAACACCTCCATCAACCCTGATAGGGCAAGCCACTAAGTATATAAAGAGAGAGCAAATTCCTCTCTCTTCTAGCACTGATGATGTTACCTAGTTGGGTCACGAAAAGTCTGCAAGAAAACCACCAAGCTCAGAGAGCACCAAGGACCCCTGAAGAGACAATGTTGTTGGATGATGGACCAAGTGGCCCCTTAGCTCCGGCTTTATTATTTATATAATAACAATGATATGCGTGTGTGTGTGTGTGTGCGTGCGTGGGTGTATGATAATACTATATAATTTATATTATGATTACATTTATCTGCCCCATCTCGCCTAGAGGTTTAGAAAGCCCCTTTTAGCTTCCCAGTCAGTCAATATGGGCTGAGCAAGTGAAGCTGGAGGCAGCCGAGATTTCCTTCCCTCCACTTTCCCCTCGCCATTCTCCGCTCGCCTCTTTCCCCTCGCACTTTACATATGCCCAGAGGCACCGTGCACCCTTAGAAGCAGCTGCCCGCCGGCCTCCCCGCCCGTCCCTTGTTTCTTCCATCCCTAAACCCTCCATTCCAGATTCACCCGCCTGGGATTGCCTCGATGCCTATGCTTTGCGACGTAAAACTGTGCCGAAAGAAATAAGACCTTTTGAATGGGATTTTAAAGTTATTATCCTCTATCTTTATTAGTAACGCCTTATTAATGTTAATAGGGCGAAGGGAAGCCCTTTTGCTGCGACGCGGGGACACAACAACATCACCTAATATTACTGAGGTTTCATTAATAATACTACACTTAAAACTCCATGTAAAGCTTTATTGGTCTTTTTGTGGCTGCTCGGCTCACATGTGCGGCAGTACGAGGCCTTTTTCCCTTCTGCGGCAGCGTAGAGCAGAAAAGAGGACAGAAGTGCCGACGGAATGACTAAAAGCAACGGACAAGAATTCGGCCATACTAGGAAGGTCGATTCCAAATGAACTGGGGGATGGCCAATTTGGACGGACGGGAGGTCGCCATGCCGAGAAGGTCTAGGTGTTAATGCTAGGGGACGGAAAAACCTGCCCTCCTGTGGTCAAAACGGGTATTGCGGCCGCCGAAATAAATAAACCTTTTGAATGGGATTTTAAGGTTATTCTTCTCTATCTTTATTATTAACGCCTTATTAATATTAATAGGGCGACGGGATGCCCTTTGCTGAGACCTGGGGCAGAGTAAATAACCTAATTTAGTATGGTTTTATTAACAAGAATAATAAACTAAAACGCCATTTAAAAGGTTATTCTTTTGGGGGCTGCTGTACCTGCTTGTCCCTTAGCGAGAGATGGCGCGGCCTTCAAAAAGGCCTGTAATGATGAATTAAGGTTACTTTGATAGGTGCTAACTTTAAAGATAAACCTCACCAAACATAAATTTATTGCTATGCTTAATATTAAAATGAGTGAGATTAGATTTTACCTTCGCTGCTAGTTTTGAAACTGACGCATTTATTAAAATGTTTTATGTCTACCTACATCACACTAATTTCTTGCTGCGTCTTAGTTTCTAATCTTCCTAGTATGCCCAGTCGTGAATATCATTTCACTGGGTTGAAAAATAGACAGCTAGTCAATTGGGGTGGAAGGTGCCAGGCTAGAAATTGGGGGGTGGGGGCTGAGTTTTAGTACCACCTTAGGTATGAGAAACCAGCTTTGGGCCAATTCCTCTCCTAGTCAGCCTAAGTCTAACCCTAACCCTAGGGCTGTTGCTGCATGGCGAAAATAAGAGAAGGAAGGAGCATTAGATATATTTGCCGCCTTGAGTTATTTATAAAAAAATAACAAGGCTGCATTAAAAAAATACGCAACACGTCATCTGGGTCAGTCCTCCAAAACCAGCTTTGGGCCAGTCACTCTCTCTCTGCCCTAGGAAGGAAGCAACGGCAAACCATTTGTCTGAAATGGTATAGGGTTGCCTGCCTAAGCAGGGGGTTGGACTAGAAGACCTCCAAGGTCCCTTCCAACTCGGTTATTCTATTCTAACCGCAGCTGGGGGGAAAAACCTTGCCAAGAAAACCGCAGGGATTTGGTCAGGCAATGGCCAGGAGTCGAGACTAAGTGGAAAGCACCAAATAATATTAAGAATAACAGCAATAACTTGCTAAACGCCCGGCTCCCTCCGGTGATGTTACTAGAAGGGCGTGCGAACACAGGCAATTGGGAGTCATCGGGGCAACGCGTGTCGTGGGAACGTCAACTCCTAGTACCCACGCCGCCCATGAAAAGGCGGGCGTCGGCGGCAGATTCGGGGAATCTTCCCTGAATCCCCCGCCTCACCTTGGCTTGATTGTCATATTGAAGGCATCGCGCCGCCGTCTCCAACCTTTGCCTTCTCGCTTTTCCGACGGGACAGCCTTCTCGGGGCGTCGCCGGGCTGTGACGCCATCAGAAGGCGCGTCCCCTATTGCGGCAGAGAAGCGGAAAGGAACCATAGAGGTAGGAAAGGAGAGCGGAGGGCAGACTGGGCTTTCCGCTCTTCAAACCGTCGATCTTGGGAATCGCCATAGATATGTAACCAGAGAGCTCGGGTGGAAATGGTAGAGCGGCCGGTAGAACCAAGACTTCCGAGTTTGCTGGAGCATATATGGAGGAACACTTTGGATTGGAGTTAAGGACGGAAAAAAGACAATGCAGAAATCTGGATTGTATTGGGGGCGCCCTATATAAAAGCCCCCCGCAAAGGTGGAGTGTCACAGAGTATTGCACATCCATTCCCAGCCAGCAGGGGACAAGTTTAATCCCTGTAAGTCATCCAGCGTTTCTCAAACTTGGCAATTTTTGTGGACTTCAAGTCCCAGAATTCCCCAGCCTGCATGCAGTTTGCAGGTCACTAAATGGTTTATCCACGGAAAGCAGGAACTGTATTAAATTGGACTCCAGGGTTGACCGAGTACACCACCTCCAAATTTGTGACGTCCCCTAAAATTTGCTGGCAACCCCCAAGCGATCGCAATAAATAAATAAAAACACAAACGTATTTATTTAGCGTATGGCACAATACACTCCGATAGTATCTTTTCACTAGCCTCCACTAGTTGTGACACTGCTTAGGTTTTACAAAAGCAGCCAAGGCCATTAAGTGATGCGCCAGTCAGAGCTGAAGAACCTTCTTGTATGAGAAGCGAAACGTCTTCAAAGAAAATCAAGAAAGTCCAGTTGCCTCCTGAAAAAGCATCTTTGGGACAATTATGACCCGGATGACTGAGAATCTCCATAGACAGTGAGAGACAATGCGGGATACTTAAGGCACTGGACTAGAAATCGGAAGACTGTCGGTTCTACTCCCACCTTAGGCATGAAAGTCAACTGTGGTGACCTTGGGGTCAGTCCTTCTCTCTTGGTCCTAGTAAGGAGGCAATGCCAAACCACCAGCTTCCCATCATAGCTATCTGCAATTGCATTGACGCACCACCGAATGTGTGCAGCTGGGGCCTGTGCACAACTGCAACATATCGTGTAGATCTATCTATCTATCTATCTATCTATCTATCTATCTATCTATCTATCTATCTATCTATCTATCTATCTATCTATCTATCTATCTATCTAATATAAAGGAGGCTGCGCTTCAATGGTTAGACGGCCTATTGGTATCTGAACAAAAATCTTTTTAACATTTATATTTTATTGTGTTTTTCTAATCTAGGTGAAATGTTAATATATACTGCAAGTCCATGTATGATATGCCATAGGCTAAATAAATAAGTAAACAACCGCCCAATCAAGAAACTACCAGGAACACCTCCATCAACCCTGATAGGACAAGCCACTAAGTATATAAAGAGAGAGCAAATTCCTCTCTCTTCTAGCACTGATGATGTTACCTAGTTGGGTCACGAAACGTCTGCAAGAAAACCTCCAAGCTCAGAGAGCACCAAGGACCCCTGAAGAGACAATGTTGTTGGATGATGGACCAAGTGGCCCCTTAGTTCCGGCTTTATTATTTATATAATAACAATGATATGCGTGTGTGTGTGTGTGTGTGTGTGTGTGCGTGCGTGGATGATAATACTATATAATTTATATTATGATTACATTTATCTGCCCCATCTCGCCTAGAGGTTTAGAAAGC